>JAXQKB010000009.1:0-160748 GCA_037042295.1 Irpex sp. Y119-03
GTCAAAATCTCGACGGCAAGTCCGGACAATTTCTTTCGGCGTCAAATCTGGCCTCTTCGCCTATTGTCAGGGGTCCTGCAAGCCTGAGTCGAATCGGTAAGCGTCCCGCATCCCCGAGCGACGAATTACCCGATGAGGCAATCATCACGCTCCTCCACCGTGACTGCGCTGGATATCTATGTCGCCCGTCAGCATCAGCAGAGGCTGTTTGGACTTTCTGACTAGGAACTTCCACTTGGCACCTGGAGATTTAACACCACGCTCAGACTATACTACCCTTGAACGATACATTAATTATAAGCTACCTGAGATAAGTAGATACAAAGCAAACCTAAGTAGTAGTATTGTGTTCACTGACTCGGAGTCGATTGAGGGAGGGAGATATACGTAATTCCGTACTATTTGCCCTCAAAATGTTTACTGATGTTTAGATCTCGTGTCATATGCACATTATTCGCTTCAAAAGGAACTCGGACGAACAGACTCGTCGATGAGCTTGACAAGGCCAACGTAAATGTCCCCGGTGATACCCGCTCCAAGCAGATTTATGTAAGTGAGCTCTCCACTTACCGGCACTAACCACTTATATAGTCCCAAGTGCATTTCGCACCACCTTCCCTCGCAACGCTCACCACTATGGCCTCCAAGCTCGCTGACGAGACTCTCTGCGAAATCTTCGGCATCGCGTTCTACCTAGCTGTCATTGACGGATTCGCGCGAGTTCGAGAAGCTGCTCCGTGCTACGATCCATTCAACCTCGAGCGACCTCGTAGCGTGGTTCGCGTGTGCAAACGATGGCATCGAATCGCGACACCGTATCTGTACGAAAGTATCGAGATCAAGTCGGACTGGGCGATGGAGAGACTGGCCGAGACGCTACAAAGCAAACCGGACTTCGGACGCTTCATTCGAAACCTCTGCGTAAACGGAGCATACGCGCAACATCTGCACACCGTGGCGAAACTGGCGCCAAACGTGCGCGTATTGGGTCTGCAGGCCAAGATCGCTTCGAGGGACTCGAATGCGGGCCTGTCGAAGGCGTTAGCTCTACTCAATCCGACAGAGGTGTGGTTATACCAGATGCGTAACTGCAATGATAACCAGAAGTCGATGGGAAACGTCACGAAGATATTTGGAGCAATGCAGACCAAGTGGACGTCACTTGTAAGTCGAAGAATTCAACAGACCACCGTCGAGTTACTCATCCCCTTCTTCCAGCGAAAGATCACGTTTATTAGCAAGATGCTCGAGCCGCTGGTCATTACATCGATGTTATCCCGATGCCTTCCCAGGATCTCCACGTTGTCCGAAATTGCGGCAGACAGGTGGACGCTGCTCTTCTGGCTTAACGATCGCGACTTTCACGAATTGTTGAAGCGGTCTCACATCAAGAAGATCTGGTGTATTGGCCGGCAAGGATGCCTCGATCAGGATATCAAAGAGCAAAACATGCAAGTCCCGTCGCATGTGAAGAAAATGATTCATTACGAGGAGAAAGAGAACATGTGGCATGGAACGTGAGTGCTATGGTGCCCAGGTATCCATTGAAGCTCTCTTTGACTCACATTCTCCGCTGGTGAATAGATACAAGGAAGGCATAGCGGCAGCGAGGAATATGATTAACGCTGCTCGGTGCTGAGGCACTCCGGGTGATATGCTGTAAATTTCCGTAAGTTTGCTGGACGAGTTCGTTCAAGTTACTGCTTTGAACTTACTAATAAAACTGGCCAACAAGATGGTGCACGGTAATCAGCATGATAGTCACTGGTCCAGCCTTCTTCTTCTTCTCCGGCGTTGGGTCACATGCGCATCAAACATTTCCAGCCCTTCCCGCGCAGTACCATTTTCCAGGATCGCTGGTAATATTAATCTCCAACAACCATCTCCTCCGTCGATTACATCGTACCAATCCGTTATACAATCCGTGATTTCGTAATGATAGTTGGGTGCCACGATTATCTTCTCTTGTGCCTCCGCCAATTTCAATAAGTCTGCCTGTAACATCTCGTGCATCATACCAATGAATCCACCAATTGAGGGGGCAGTCTGAAGGATGAGTTGTTCGATGCCCGCTGGTATCTGGAATACCGGATTCTCGCCTTCTGTCCTACCAAACCAAGGTTGCGGGTTCTCTGTGCCTACTCTCAAACCGGTTTCGAGTATGTAGGGTATCTGAGTCCACTGTCCCGCATCTGACAACCGTATGTCTGTCAGTCTTGGTGCGCATTTGGTGATGAGAGCACGGATGAAATGCGCGACGCGCTCTCGCGCGAGACTGCCCCAAAGGTGCAACCGACGGAGGCTCGGGAAGTGAGGTAAGTTAGCCATAGCTTCTTCGTAACCGGCGGTTTGCCCCCTGCCAGGGGTGCCCCTCAAGCTCAGGTCTCGCAGAAGCGGGAAACAACCAACTCTTGGTATGACGGAAGAAAAGCCGTGCTCGTGCGTAATGAATCGCACGCTTCCTGCAAGTGTGACCAGGGAGGGTGCAACGTTAGACATTATGGATACAACGACGGCCAATGGGTTCTCCCCTAAATCCCTTCGTCCTTCGTGTCCATTGTCGTACAGGAGCAGATGGCTGACCATAACCCTAGGGGTTTTCGCTTCGAGCATGCAGAGAAATGAACGCATCCGTGGGACACCATGCAAAGCAACTGTGTGGAATCTCGCGGGAGCAGAGGTGGCATGGATATGGCGAGAGACCAGCGACAGCGCGCAGCCGGTGCGTCCGCCGTCGGTACAGGCAAACAAGAATATCTTCAGATGTAGTTCTGCCGGACAGCGATCCATGCCGTCTGATAAGGACTGATCACGAAGTGATACGCAATTGGTAGGACTTGAATGGCTTCGCACTGTAAGTAAAGAAATGAATATAGCTCCAGTCTATATATTCACGATAATGGGCTCTACACATACCGTGACAAAGTCAAGAGACGGTGCTTATGTCCGAACTGTGAGTTTGTATTCGGGCGATAAGTAACTGAAAACACATGTGAGTGGCTGTGTACATGTGTGACGTCACGCGCCTAGCTCCTCTGTGCTCCAGGCTGAATGCAATCTCGAATTTATTGCCAAAACATATTTAGTCTCGCGCAACCGGTCACCAATCTCTCTTCCCTACCATCACCACCCCTTCACACAATATCCCCTACCATGTCCACGTACGACGTTCACGTTGCAGGCATCGCTCCTGCCACCACACAACAGCATCTCCAAGACTTCTTTACGTTCGTACCTCTCCGTTATCAGCTGCTGAGTTTAGCTGACAGTTTCATCATGCAGCTTCTGCGGTAAAATCACCTCAGTCGACTTCGATGAATCATCTCGTACTGCTACTATTCACTTCGAGAAACCCTCGGCGGCGAAGACCGCCCTCATGCTCAACGGCGGTACTCTCGATGGAGAGACACTCTCCGTGACATCCCCAACCGAACACCACGATCAAGAAACGCACGAATCCATCCACGAGAAGCCCATCGATCAGACCGACAAGCCTCGCGCGGGCATCGCTGCTGAGTACCTCGCCAAAGGCTACAAGCTCTCCGACCAGGTCCTTCAGCGTGCCATCGAGCTGGACAAACAGCGGGGCATCAGCCAGCGTTTCCTCGACTACCTCCACAGCCTGGACTCGACTCTGGGCCAGAAGGCACTTGGTCCGGAGAAGACGATCTCTGGATTGGTCGCGGAGAAGGTCGGCCAGGCACATGCACAGGCCAAGTCTATCGATGAGCAGAAAGGGATCACCTCGAAAGCTGGTGATGTACGTTTCCTAATCTGATCTGATATATGTCAAAGTAATGATTGTGCTAATTGTGGCCTTTTGATATAGTATTACTCTCGCGCTCTTTCGTCTCCCTTTGGCCAGAAGGTGTTATCGTTCTACACGAGCACCTCCAAGCAAGTCCTCGACATCCACGAAGAGGCTCGTCGCATCGCTGCACAGCATCCCACCGACACGCCTGTGTCGACCGGCACGGGCACTGTTGCTCCCCCCGTCGACCCCGCAGTTCACACCACGGAGAAGCCTCTTGGTGCAGGCGAGACGGGCGCCAAGACGACCGAAGCTCCGACTGCATTGTAAAGTAACGGACCAACTAAAGTCGAACGTGTAGAACTACGAAGTAACGGTTTGGATTGTACCTATGATACGTTGGAGTCACTTTGATTCATGCCAGTGACGCGAGGGCAATTATGTCTAATGTATTCTGTATACTGTAGTACTCGTGATATAAAATGATCAGCCGATCTATCGAGAAGTCGTCGAGATGTAAGTGGTGGAGTTGTGACCTGCCCAAATAGGCAATCATGGAGCCAGTCGTCCACTGTGTCAGCGTAGTTCGATGGAGCGCGTTATGTATGTATTTATACCGAGCTCGCGCAAGTGTACGCTCTGCAGATTCATGCTGCAGAGGCATGATACGCGGGAACTTGACGACGCCTGAAAGTCTTCTAAATACATTATCGGCTGCGAGCGAAGGGTAGAAGTTCGTACAAGGCTTTGATTAAGCAATCATGATGTAGTATACTTGCCTCACCATATCCTGCGTTTATCTGCAGTTATACGGGTGCTCCAAATCGCATCTATCTATGTCAATCCAGAACCTAGATCTAACTAAGATCCTGAGCCAGCGAAAGTTGAACGTTTCTCCTCTGCCTTAGGGAGACTACAATTTTGGTCAGGTGGCTGATCAGATGCACCATTCCGCTTCTTCTCGTTTACCATCTCCTCATGCAGAACGGTGGAATTAGTCTTCCTTGGTGGCTTCCCCCAATAGCTATCGCCCCTACCAACCACCTCAAACTTATCTTCCAGGCAGTCAAGAGTTCTTTCAAGTTGCAGAGAATGGGCACATGCTTGAGATCATGATATCTGCGTATATCCTTGGCCATGGATGGGACCGGCACGTATATACAATTTCTACTGCGAGCATCGTGCAAAGGGGTAGTTGGACACGTTTCAGTGGTTTTGTACACGTACATCTAGAGCAGTATATCCGAGTCAATCTCGTGCATCCAATTGCAGTGATACGGATGCTCGCAGGTATCTATGTCCGAGTCAATCCAGAACCTATGATCAGTCTCTTCAATCGAACAGTTCAGATGGCTTGACATACATACCACGTCGCTTGCACTCGTCCTACTCGTCCTCCTCTTGCTCAGACAGCACAGTAGAAGTCGTCTGCTGTGGTAGCACCCTCCAACATCCATCTCCATACTCTCCATCAGCAATCACCTCCAACCAATCCCTCAAACAGTCACTGTACCAATAGTCACACGCAGGTAACGGCACTACCACCTTCTTGTGCTCTGCAGCGAATTTCGGGAGGCGGGTAATCATGGCGTTATGCCTGGGTATACCTGCGGTGCCCCAAATCCCCTCGGCGATGCCCACAGGCTGCATGAAAAGCTTGTCCAAGTGTTGTGGAAGCTTGACCTCTAAACCTTCATCGTCTGTCCAATTTTGTGCCGTTTTGTGCCCGAAGTCTCCACAATTTCGTTTGAGGGCAACGTCAAGCATACGAGGAAGATCCGATCCACTAAGCAGTTCCGACAATCGTATCTTCGACAGTTTGGGTGCCACCGCCGTAAAGGCACTGATGAGGTCCTTAGCCTTCGTCGGCAGACACCTCCTTTCCGACATGTGCAGCCGATGCAAATTCGGTAACGAAGGAAGGTCGACGCTTCTGGGAAAGAAAGGGTTCGTAGAGCTAACAACACTTAAGCTGAGATCTCGCAGTCGCGCAAAATGAACTCTAGGGGGTAACACAGATGTGTATGTGGCGCCGATGCCCCGCACATCACCAGCGAGACAAACGAGAGAGGGTGCCACTGCCGACATGATAGATATGACCACATCTAGCAGGTCCTCTCCGCAATGTTACCGTGCCTCGTATCCACCGTCGAATAGGAACAAGTGGCGGACAGTAGGCGGGTGCAGCTCGTACTCGTCACCAAGCAGCCTCTCGAAATGGCGCCTATGAGGAACGGAGTGTAACGCGACTGTGTGGAATCGTACAGGCTCAGATGCCGTTCGCATGGCGTGAGAGACGAGGGAGAGTGCGCAGCCGGTGCGTCCGCCATCCGCGCATGCGAGCGTGAATATTCTGAGGAGTATTTCGGCGGGACAACGATCCATGAAGCGTGGAGTGCCTCAGTACTGTTGGTTGCGGGAGATGATGTGACGGTTAGATGGCGCAGGGGGTCCGCGGTGTAAGGATGTGCGTACTAAATGTGGTATATATACCTGTGAGTCACGTTTACCGCTCTTCTTGATGCACAGCGGCATAGGCCGGACGTGGTGCTTCTCTAAAGTTAGGCAGGTGGCTGAGCTTGATGTCATACTTCTCGTGTTTCGCGTGTGATGAAGCATATCGATACAATAATGACAGGAACAAACATCAAGAACTCACCGTATCTTTAGGGCCAACGAGCCTCCGCCCCTAAGCATGAGGCATCTCATAACCACGTCGCAATCTCGCAAAACGTTTAATAAATTATGAAAACAACTCCATTAATGTCTACGCAACAGGAGGTTTTGTATATAATGCGTGTCCCTGATTCTAACATATGAGCCACACCCCTCACAGATAACGACAACGGCACCATACCTCTAGTAGAGCAATGATGACGTGTCTGCACGCAGACGGTTGTAGTCAAGAAGACCATCAATAGGACCAACGGCGGCGAGAGAGAACTATGGAAGTTGGATTCAGTATGTGGAAGCGAAATACATTTGGTAAACGGAGCACTTACGTCCTGATCCCAGAGGTACTTCTGAGCAGTACGCTTAATGTCATCAACGCTGACGGCGTCAACAGCGTTTTCAATCTGCTGAGGAGTCAAACGGCGGCCGCTAGTGACGAGCTGTCTGCCGATGTCCTCGGCGATAGCAGTTGTGCCGTCGAGGCTGAGCAGAAGGCTGGCCTTCAACTGGCTCTTGGCACGCTCGACCTCAACCTCGGTAGGGCCGATCGACAAACGGGTCCACTCCTTGAGTGTGAAGTGAGCCAAGTCGTCGAGGTTGATCAGGTTCTCTGAAACGAGGTAGATACCCCAGAGACCGGTATCAGAGTAGGATGTAGAGAATGAGAGGAAGCTATTGGCGAGGTTGTTGGAGGAGACGATGTGGGAGAGGCGGGAGGATGTCAGCGAGGCGGCGCCGAGAGACCTATCCCAGTTGCCGATGATGGACTGCATCACGAGAAGAGGGAAGTAGTCAGGAGAGCTCCAGCCCGCACCCTCGAAGGCGATAGCGATGTGGGCGGCGGGGAGGTTGTCGTCACGAATACGGACTTCGGAGCCAACGAAGTTGGTCTTCGGGTGGGCTAGACGGCCGAGGGGGATGGGGTTAGAGGAGACGGGGAGATTAGAGAAGTGCTTCTCAGCGAGCTTGACGAGCTCAGCGTGGTCAACACCTCCGGCACCGACAAGAACCATACGGTCAGCAGTGTAGTTGGTCTTGATATACGAGTCGAGGTCATCACGGTTGATGGAGAGGATGTTCTCCTTAGGACCGAGGATGGTGCGACCAAGAGCTTGACCTGTAAAGGGGTTTAGAGACGCAGAGAAGCGGAAGCCCGCATTACGTACGCTGGAAAGCAACTGCGTGCAGATGATCAAAGACAACCTCCTCTAGTTGCTTGTCAACCTCCTGCTGCTCGCGAAGGATAACGTCACGCTCCCGCTCGATAGCAGACTTGTCCAGCTTCGAGTTCTGGAGAATGTCGCTGATGATGTCAACGGCTTGAGGGACGTCTTTTCGGAAGCTCTTCGCATAGTAGACAGTCTGCTCGCGGGAAGTGTATGCGTTAAGGTGAGCACCAAGGTTCTCAACCTCCAGCTCGAGAGCGTGCTGGCTACGCTTGTTGGTCCCCTTGAAAGCCATATGTTCAAGGAAATGTGCGGTTCCGCTGGTCTTGTCGGTTTCCGCCCGGGAACCAGCATCTATCCAGACACCGACGGTGGCAGTTTCAGCGTGAGGATGCGACTCCGTAGCCACAGTAAGACCGTTGGGAAGGGTAGTGAGTTGGGTTATGGGGCTGTTTGCGACAGTCGCAAACGACCTCCATGGTCGGACAGACCGCTGAAAGCTTTGCGTCAGATGATGGCGGCGGCCTTGCACAAGCTGAAAGGCGCACCTGTGGACGCGCGGTACGTAACACGCGCGAGAGCGAAGTTGAGAGTGTCCTCGAAGCCATTGAGCTCGTTGTGGAAAGCGTTGACGAATTATTGCCCGCCGACTTTGCGTGAACACCCGACACGGCAGCGTCCGAATTTATTCAATCTCCGCTCTAATAACGTAAATTGTCTAGTTTGATTGGTCGTAATTCTACCCTTGACTGCTCATGATCATGTTCCTCAAAAATAACGTCTTGACTCCTCACGTACGGATACCTATCATGAAAAGACTTTGGGAAATATTAGACCGTAATTTAGCTACAAACGATGGACATGGGAGCTCCTTTTGTCGGCGCTTACTGTTGCGCTTTATAACACTTTACAGTTCTCATTATACACAGTTACACTATGAGATGTTACGTTCTCAGACCTAGGTTACTTGAGAGCAACCATATCACTGAAGTCATCTGCCGCAAAAAATCCATCATCTAAAGGCGCAAGTTGGGTAAGTCGAGAGGCGGCGAGCCCGGGTCTACGCTCGTGCAACCGGAGTAAAACGGCAACGATTACCGAAAAAGGAGCGAACCCCCTCATCACACCCCCTCCCCGCGCCTCGGTGTGGTGCGACGTTTCTTTATCCTCAACATCGACGCCGACAGTGACCAAGGAGAGTCCAACGTTGACAAGACCAAGAAAATCGACCATCGCTGCTGGTTTCTCAGCGTAAACCGCCAAAATGTCTCAAAGCTACTTCTCAGCCAGGACTGTTTCGTCGCCATCTCCCCTCCAGACTCAATTTGAACCGTCGACCGTGGACGGAGCGAAGTCGCAAGGTATAAGCGAGGATGCGCAGGGATTGTTCCTTCTGCAGAGGGATAGGTGAGCTCCATGATTGCTTCTCAATGGCGTTCATAAGAGCACAGTTACTAACATGAAAATGAAGTCTGCTGGACGCAATGGATCGCACGAAGTCGCTGCTCAGCGACTTGCGCAAGTTCAGCAAAGAGTCCTGGGTAGTCAAGTATCCTCAGCTCAGCCAACACCAGCCTGAGGAGCAGTCGGAGGATCCGTCTACGTCCACCAAGGCTGCGCGCAGGAAGAGCGCCAGGCGGTCGCTCTCTTTCGCGGACGACCCCTCATTCCAGACTGACGTCGTTGTCAACCCACCAAGGAAGGGTCTTTCGCGTTCAGTAACTCTTTCGACTATCACAGACGAAACCGCTGAACCTGCTGGAGACGAGGAGGAAGACCGCCTGGTGACTGACTCAGAGGCGCACGACTTCCGCGTTTTCCGTCTGGACCTGAAGCTCGGCCCGCATGGCTCATCAACATCACCTACATCGCTGGTATCACAACTAGAGAGGTCGTCGATCGCGAACCTGGTTGATGACCGGATCTCAGCTGCCGTATCACACATCGACAAGCTGCGTCAGCGTGTCGAGGATAAGTCATCCAAGGTTCTGGTCACTGGAGATCTCAACGCGGGCAAGTCTACGTTCGTCAATGCTTTGCTGCGCAAGGAGATTATGCCTGTCGACCAGCAGCCCTGCACGACAGCGTTCTGCGAAGTCCACGATGCCGCAGAAAATCATGGCAAGGAGGAATTGCACATTCTGAAGGAAGGCGTAACCTATGACATCTACGACGAATCTACATTTACCCGGGCGCCGATTTCTTCTCTGGAGGAATTTGTTTCTGAGAACGAGAACGTGCAGCAGATGCTCAAGGTCTACCTCGCTGATGGCAGACCCTCAACTGAGTCTCTGCTGAACAACGGTGCCGTCGACATATCCCTCATCGACGCTCCCGGATTGAACCGTGACAGCATCAAGACCACAGCTGTATTCGCCCGTCAGGAGGAGATCGATGTCGTCGTCTTCGTCGTGTCAGCAGAAAACCACTTCACCCTCTCCGCCAAGGAGTTCCTCTTCACAGCGTCTAACGAGAAGGCTTATCTGTTCATTGTCGTCAACAAGTACGACCAGATTCGCGACAAGGCCAAGTGCCGTCGTCTCATCCTTGACCAGATCAAGCAGCTCAGTCCGAGAACGTTCGAGGATGCCGAGGACTTGGTTCACTTTGTCGATTCGTCGGCTGCGCTCCACCAGAATGGCACTGAATCCTTCGATAATTTGGAGAAGGACCTCCGCTCGTTCGTGCTCGTCAAGCGGTCGAAGTCCAAGCTCGCACCCGCCTCTACCTACCTATGCCACATCCTCTCCGATATCGACCTCCTTGCTGGCGCTAACTCGATCGTTGCTAAGATGGACGGTGAACGGGCTCATGCGGAACTTGAACGCGCGAAGCCAGTGTTGGAGAAGATGAAGAAGGGACGGGAGACTCTCGAGGAGACCCTGGGTTCTATCGAGGAGACTGAGGCGACTCGCGTCAGACTGCGCACCAAAGAAATCCTCAACGGTGCTTTGGAGCGTATCGGTGAGGGCAAGCTCGGTGTCGACGAGAAGAAGGTTGCACTCCGCATGCCCAGCTACGACGGTCTTCTCTCGCTCTGGAACTACGCATGCGACGTCAGGCGCACGCTGCTCGCCAGCATGGACCTGGCCGTCAAATTGGCCGAAGAGGAGGCGCGCTCCGCGACCACCAAGAGCGTTTCGGAGATTGCTCAGCTGGAGGATAAGATCCTTCCTGAGGGTGTCGAGCGTTCACGACGGGTGTTCATGCCCGAGGCTATGTTCTCTACCCGCGCGTCTCAGAGGACTGGACGTCGCGCTTCGCAGCACGGTCGTGGTGCCGTTGTAGCTGGCGGTTCTCAGGGTCTTGGTATCGGTCTCGCACACCAGTCCGACTTGCTCGAAACCACATTCTTCGATATCTTCGACGCTCATCACCATGTTATCGAACGCTTCAGTGAGCACCACTCCTCGAGCGAGGAGGAAGCAGCCTTGACAGCAATCAGCGCTGTTTCGGTTGGCTTGGGCGCCCTGACGATGGTTGGCGGTCAGACCGTCGGCATCCGAGGACTCGTCGAAAGCATCTACCACGTTTCGCACGTACTCTCGAACGATGTCGTGCGTAAGTGGGCCGTACCCGTCATCTCTATCGTCGGCCTCGGTGCCACTGCGTATCTGATCTGGGATCTCCCGAACTCCGTGCCGAGGAACGTCGGCCGTCGTATCAAGACTACGTTGATGAAGGAGCACCCTGAGCTCAAGGAGGCCAGCTTCGTCGAGCTACACGCTGGACGGGTGAGCCGGGAGACGAGGAAGGTGTTGAGGCTTGCTGGGTACGATCTGAACCAGCGTTTCCGTACGGCTGTTGAAGAGAAGTCCCGGGAGGTTAAGAACGCGGAGGAGACGGAGAGAAAGGCGAAGGCTGCTGTGGCGTTCTTCGATAGCGTGCATGAGCGGACGGGCGAGGTGAGGGAGAAGGCACAGCTTGTCTCTGCTTGAACATAGATGATGTCTTGTTGCACTCTCGTTCCCGAGCTTTCTTCAGCTTCTTCATCGTGCTTCTTGTTGTGACATCGTGGCTCCGGATACCTTCTTGTAAATTATCCTTACATGTTGCGTTGTGTGGTCTTTATCGACCGTACAACTGTTATGCATCTCCCTTCCCCACTCTTACCCTTATCCGTGTTATAATCCCGCTTCTTCTCCATCGTATCCCTCACTCTTTGGAATCGGTTTACCGCTCTTCTTATTCTGACGTATTTTATGATTGTCATGTATTCTTACACGAGTAGCACTGCTATAAATCGAGTTACGCATAGGGTAGAGTTAGTCTCCCATGCATTCTTTTAGACAACAGTAAAATTCGCGCGTCCGTCTGATGTATATGTGGCATATATTCCCTCATGTTAGGAAGTTGATTTTCCTTTCCCTATCTCACGGTACTTCATGATTGTCATGTATTCCTCCGTGGAATGCATCGTCATACATTGAGTTATGCCTAAGGTAAAGTAAGTAGAGTTAATCTCTCATGCATACCCTCAAGACCGCGACAACAGTGTAATCGCGCGTCCATTCCACATATACATCAAAAAGCATGGTAAAATAACGTCAAACCCTATCCCTCACACGGGCATACATACCCCGGCACAGTACTCGAGTAAGGTATTTAACCCTGCAGGTTAATGCTCCCAACCGCCTCACAGCCCAGCACCAGTTCCAGCATGGATCGCTGCCCCACAGAGATACACCTGAAGATCTTCAGGTTCGCGTGTACCGACGGGGGGCGTACGGGTTGCGCATTATCCCTTGTATCCCGTCGAATCCACGCCGCATCTTTCCCAGTGAGGTTCCACACCGTTGCATTGCGTGGTGTCCCCCGCATGCGTCGGTTCCTCGCCTTTCTTAACACAAGGACATCTCTACCTATCGTCAGTCATCTATTCCTCTACGATGATGGCGAGGAGGGACAACTCTACCTCGAGGAGAACCCTTTGGGCACAGTCGCTTCGATAATATTGACCGTCGCACCCTCCCTGCTCACCCTTGCGGGGAGCATACGATACATCGCCCTCGAATCCGGTTACGCTTCTATCATACCTCGAGGCGTCCATCTCCCCCTCTTGCGAGACTTGAGTCTGGCTGTCGGGGGGTGGAGACACGAGTTGGTGAACACGAGAGCCGATCTGTGTCCTTTGCCGACCTTACGTCGGGTGCATATATGGGGGAGGGTGTCTCGGGGGGATCTTTTGGACCTCGACGCTGTTACCACAGTGGCACCACAGCTTGCGCAAATACGGCTGTCGAACGCCAATCAGTTTGTGGAGTTGCCCCGTATTTTGGAGGCTGGTCTTGACCAGGACGTACCAAGTTCAAGTTCCAGTGCGAGACGCAAGGATATTTCTGTCTACTTTCCTGCCGGCCTTCAGCGGCTTATTGTCCAGTGTGCGATCGTCACCAGTAGACAAGGCAGGGTGCTGCACGATGCGATGCAGGCGAGACTGGCGAAGTTAGCGGGGAAGCATGAGAAGCTAACACTAGCGGCTTCGGGAAACTGCACAATTGAGGATTGCAGGAAGGACTGGTCAGATGCGATTGAAATGATGATGTATGTCGAAGAACGCTAGCAAAAGATCCTGATGTCTCCTTCACAGCATGATAGTTGGGGCAGTGGATCGAGGACCATAGACACTGAGCCTGTATTTATCAGTTTATACTTGGACATTTCAACTCTTGTGTGTATGTGCTTACCTACGCTGACAGAGCTTGAAGAGAAGGGTTACCGTTGTACTAAGATATCTAGCAATCGATGACAATGGCGAATTTGGCTCCTTGAGTGCTTACTACGCGCGATATGTGTGATAACACTGTATTCCGCCGTGACGAGAGCTGTGATTGAATAGAGGCTTCCAGCTCTAATAGGGTTCACTGGAGTTCACTGCATGATTCCGTAGCACAGTGGGCCGTTTTCCTCAAGTCTGAGTAGACGAACAGGTCTCGTATATCTTGTGAAATTGACAACGCTCCACACCCCAGGAGGTCGTCGAGACTTTTTGCATCGCCATAGCACCTAATAACACTGATGCTACCTTCTCGTACGACGGCGTAGAACCCCGGCACCCTCAGTAAGGCGGCAAGGGCGGAGGAATCACCGCCAATAACAAACCCGTATATTGTTGAAAGTTTGTTCACCAGCTCTCGGGGAAATGGAAGGTCGGCTATTTGGGGGCGATATACACCTTCGATGAAAGAAATTCGTGTCTATAATGATGCAAGGAGCACAGCACTCACCCAGTCAATCGTGTTCAGCTGCAGTAAAATATCAACCCACCAAAGAACGCCAGTTACAAACAGCCTCGACCAGCACCCGTATGTTACTACATGCCTTCTTGTTGTGACTTCGCCGACACAATCCGTGGAGGTATATCTCGGTTGGATCAAATGCCGCCAATGCATGCGATAATGCTGCATTAGCCTGGCTGAAGAGGATAGCTATCTCCAAGGACAAGACCCGGACATTGGGTGCAAGTTTAGCGAACTTACACAAATGCTTCCTATATCCTCCTTCAAGGTGAACGGTTCGGATAAAAGAACCGAGTTGTGGGGAGGACCGGAGGGTTGCAGCAAGGTGCGCTATCTTTCTGTCAGAGGTGATTTCGATAGTTTCATATAAGAGGGGAGTTGCGAGTCTTCGCCACTGTTAGCAGACCAGGGGTATGTGACTGTGTTTACCAGGATTGCCAGTAAATTCATGATCATTAGAGTGACGTAGTCTCCCCGAGGCAGAGTAGACAGTTTCAACCTTCGCAAGCTCAGGATCATCTAGAGTGACGCCTCTCGCCGCGGTACACCGTGAACGCTCCGAGTGGAGTGACGCGAAGCGCGAGTTCGAGAAAACGAATAACGATCTCTTCTGGAAGATAAATCATGCCTGAACTGTTAGTTATAGTGTAAGAAGACAAGCAAAGCGTTTGGCCTAAACTGGACGGTGCGTCGTGGTAGTAGAGGTGAGAATCAGCCGGCGGCAAACGCCAGTCGTATGCTTGCTCGCGGTATGCTGCGATATGTTCATTGTTGTATCACAGTGAGTATGCGACCATGCCAAGGAAGCCAGCATTGCAAAAATGTCATTACACGAATAGTAAGATAGGCAGTTGCGAATATATCAGTCCAAAGATCTCAGTAGTACTTAAGTATGAAGGCTGGAAGGAGGAGCACTGCTGCGCAAGCAGTGTACTGGCCATGGATAGTTAGAGATAGCTGCGATACTTATGCCAAGGTGACTGGTGCACATCACGCCTGCGCAGACCTAAATACCCTCCCAGTACCATTCTGCAGGCATCGTGTTGTGAATAGGTTTGACTTGTGCTTCTCATCATCGGAAATGAGATAGACTGTGTCGGTTGGGATAACTTTGACAGTAGACTGCATCACAGATTCTATGCAGTCAGTCTCTGTCGGCGCAGTAACTTGGTGACTGTGTAGTAACATCCTCTCAGTTATAGTTACGCGCAGAAAGCCGACATAAACACCATCTCACCGTTTTCGAAGATGTTTGACGACAATTGCTTTAGTTGATTTGACAAGACTCTTGCAGCGGCCACAGGCGTATTGGAAGGTGGGCTCCTGCTTGGTTGGCTGTAGTTTCGCAGCTGCCGCCGCCTTGATGCCTTTTGCCACAGATACCTCCGCTTCAGTCGCTCGCTCCAGCGGTTTATAAGGAACTGTATGCTCTTGAGCATGAACTACCTGTAAGACAACACACATCAGATCTTAGTCTCTTGACGATCCGCACAGAGATACATACTGCGTCGCGCCACTTCATGACGGGAGCGTATAGATCATGGTTCCGGCATGTGAGCATGATCTCAGCCGCGTCCATGCTGCTGACAGTAGTTGTATTCGCATTGAAGCCACAAGCCTCGACAACTGTCGCTGCATCCTTGATGCTCCTGCTGAAGCAATGCAAGTCCGAGATCCAAAATGGCGCGCGTGATTGCCAGCGAAACATGTGAATGATGATTTCCTGGTCAAGTACCGGCATGCCCGCGACGAGGACGTGCTGTGGAGGAGGAAAATGCTGGGTGCAACCATGCTGCGCAATCTGGTCTAGAGTTACAGACTTACTACAGCGATCGCATTTAAGCTGAATGGTAACCGCAAGCCCAAAGGGATCCGTAGACTCTTCGAGAGCAAGTTCTTTCCTCAATGTCAAACGAAGTATATCCCGAGAGTGTTCTTCCCGATCCTCCACGAATTGTGGTACCAGCGCATGTAGGGTTATGAAGAACTTCTCTACATTGAACTCTTGGACGTTAGGGTCAAGGGCCTGATAAACCTCTGGGATGCACAGTGCAATCTCAAGAGAAGATAGCTGATTGGGCGGAAACTTGCCGGCTTGATCCTTGACGAACCTTCTTAACGACTCGAGCCTATGCGTCAATGTAGTCTTCCTGCGGGAGGCTAAGCGATCCGCCCTACGTTTCTCCATATCAGCGATGAGTTCGTCTTCGATATTCTTCCAAACTAAAGGGTGAATTAGCATTCGAGTGAAACGAATGAAAACGTGCGGCTCACTCCTAGGAGTCAACGCTTGGGCTTTTCCCACGACGGGATCACGTTTGAACGCGTCCAGCCCGCACCAGCTCTTGGTCATGTCGTTCACCTCTTCCTCATAGCCAGCTTCCTTGAGACGCTTAAGGATTCTGCAACAGCATCTATTAGAACCTGAACTGGGACTTGGACTCTACCACGCACTCATCCAGTCGCTCCTTGCGCAGGGCGGAAAGCTCATCCTTGCGAGAGCACTTTAAGTCGTCCAAATACTCATGCAGTACTCATGGATGGAGGATAAGCCCTATAAAAACAGTAGCAATATAATCAGGCTCGAAAATGCATAGTTAGGGCCAAGCCGATAGTCACCTGGCAGCGTGACTTCAACAACTGCGCTTTCCGGTCCAGAAACGCTGCACGCTCATTGGAGGGAGTTTTCTTCAGGGTCGTTATGAGATCTTTCAACGCAGGCAGGTAAAATCTTGACTGTTCTGGGGGAGTATATGAGCTTAGCAAGCCTAAACGAGACGTGTGCTCGACTTACTTCCCCGGTAGACTCGAACAACGGGTACGAGCTCTGTGAGCTGGCGTGACTTGAGCATCCTCTTAGCTGCAGCTTCAATTTTGAACTCTGTAGCTCCTTCATGCCATTCCCTGCGTTTGAGAATAGATGAGCGTACGTCAAGTTCTAACCAACGGCACTCCGATACGTACATGCAATTGCGACAGCTATCACATAATCGTACTCCACACTGCCAGTACACGTCTTGACAGTTTCTACTCAAGCAACACTAGTGAAAGAGCACGTTATTGGATATAGTGAAGATATGAAAATCTTCTACTTACGCTGCAGTGCTGTTCAAAGAGCAGGCTACAAAATGCAGGTTCCGAAAGATCTTCAGGACAAGGCGGAACACCCGGGAGATTGGCCAGCGCAGCCTTCCAGACAGAGACCGCCCGGCGGCTCATAAAATACTGGCGAAGCTGTCTGGTGGCCCTCGCAAGGTGTAGAATATCCTTTGGGTGCAGAAGGCTGCAAATCTAGGGAGACACCGGTGATAGTAAGAAGAGATAAATTGATAAGTACCTCGCTTGGCTGTATATAAGTAGAGACTTCGACGCTTACCTCCAGTATCACGTCCAGTGGCATATCAAGCATATTGTGCAGTTTTCCGACTCGTCCCGTGCTTCGCGTGCCTTTTTTGGCACGAGTCTTCTGGGTCGGTTGCTCCTCAACTTCAAGGTCTGAATCCCCGCCATCGCCTATTGCTTGCAACTCCGGAGCGTCAGAGCCATCTTCCCCTGTGAGAGTAGCTGAGACGGTAGAGTCATCTACACGGAGTCGTTTGATCCTATCTGACCTTCGAGACATACCGCACAAGGTTCCTAAGTGTGCGTAGCGTGTCCTCGTCGGTGGTCGTTGCGAGGAAAGTCGCGTCGTGGCGAAACGAGCGCCTACCTGTTAATTTACATCGCGTATCACTGGAATGGCGCCAGCCCAATCCAGTGCGACGAGAAGTGGTTCGAGCGCAACGAGTCTTACAACGACAAAGGAGTCTTCGATTGAATAAATATCCATTAGATCAATCTGTGGTTGAGAATTGACTCAGCTGGCAATCCCATCGGAGCTGAGGTTATGAGGCCCAAAGATAGATCAAGGAGCTCGATACTGGGAACCCGCAGGTTGCTCGAGCTAGAGGGCTCATGAGTTTGTCGAAGTGTGTCCATCATTGGGTAACTTACCCCAAATCGACTTTGTACTGCGCAAGTTCGACTTAGTTGGTTCGCGGTAGCACTGTGCTCTAATTTGACAGCATACAGTCTGAAAAGACTTCTAATCGAGATTTCAGCGAGGTACGGCGTGTTCATGAAGTCTGCGCGAACCTGTCAGTCGAAAAAATACTTAATCCGTGCTGCAAATCACGTACTAGATATTGGCATCCGATGTCCGCCTTCTAAGAACTTCTGCTGACTATGGAAGCGGTCTGCGAGTATCCCGCCCGCCACCATACTTCTGGATAAGATACATCGCTTCGCCAGCAGATACGTAGCTACTTCTTGTGGTGGGCATCTTCTGAAGCTTGAGCCTCTGTGGCTCAGCAGAACCAAAAGGGAAACGTAGCAACAATAAGGGGAGCTTGCAGTGGAGCCTGATGGATGGACGTTGACCTTCAGTAGAAGGCAAACGGATCGTCACTCTTTTTGAGGCCTTACTTGTATGATGACTGTTCAGCTGCGCAATCGCCGCCCACAGTCCCACATCGGGCTCGAATCGCACCCTACCTGTATTGCAATTTGATTTCTACCCCGTAGACGCACTGGCAAACCGCTAACACGAGACCTATAAGTTTGGGAGACTATAATCCCCTTCTGTCGTCGCGATCAATTCTAAACTTTGTATTTCCTCTAAGACATTTACTGCATTCGAAATTGGTGAGTGCGCGTCCAGTCATGAACGGTAAAGAATTCGAGACGTACTTGTCCCGCCAAACATACATTGCTAGTACAAACGATTGTTGCTCCTACTCGGAAGAAGTACATTAGAAGGACAACGCGTTCTAATCCAGAAATTTGACTTAGGAAGGCGCGAACTTACCTCACAGCTCTTGTGCCCCGTCAAGCAGACAACTGACACCTCTAGCGCGATAGAATAGAGCATTAAACCACCATGGTATCATGCTAGAGATGTGGGTGCAATGGGACAATGCCTCTCGCGATAGAGCGATGATGCCCATGACCGCGGGAATGCAGCCTGAGGGTGTGCATGAGACTCGGAGCCGCCTGCCTTTCTGCCTTTTCGGGCGCGCAAGCGCGCATGTGCTATGATCCACTCAGTAACGTTCAATATTTGTTGGGCCGTATGCTACGGCGTGTATAGGGCGTGACTTTTATTACCAAGCGTGGGTGATAAGACTGGTAAGCTGCACCCTCTAGTTCTGGACCCCAATCAGCAGCTAATCCGTCAATATGATGTAGTATCGAACCTGAAAAGCCGTGACTTCGACTAACGCAGTGCACTAGTCCTCCGAGTCAACGTTCAACGTTCAACCTTCAAGTTGAAATACCCTGCTCGTTTGGTCATATGTCATGTTTTTAAAGAACCTCAGGATCATATGGTGTTTCAGCTTGAGGAGAACGAAGCAAGGGATGTTTACTACTACTAATAAAAGCCTACAGCCTAATATACACGTGGATTCACTTGAACTAGAAGGCAGTGGAGGACATTCGAACTCTAATTTCATTATCGGAGAAGATCTCACACACCACAGCTAGACTTCTTTCAATCCTATCACTGTAAAGTCACGGCGAGCGTTGTCCGCGAAGTACGGGCATTAGGGACTTCGGCTCGTACACTGCGGTGCGTGTGATCTGGATCTTAGTCATGGATTCAGTACTGACTTCGTTATTTTTATCTGACCATGTTCGTATAAAGGTCCCACTTCAGACTTCAAGACTTGATACTATCCTCTGTTGATTACAATCCTCACACAATGCCTTCATACGTCGTCACAGGAACTTCTCGTGGACTGGGGGTAAGTCTGCGGTGTTATCTATAACCTTGATCTCTATTCACTTCCCGTTCAACGTATAGCTCGGTTTTGTTCGAGCAATTGCTTCCAATCCAGCGAATGTTGTGTTTGCCCTTGTCAGGGCTAAATCATCTGCATCGCAGCTACTTGACTTCATCGCTCAACACCCCCATAAGAACGTTGAAGTCATAGAAGCGGACAACAAAGACGCACGTGCGCTGCAGGTACGCTAGAGAACGGATGAGTTGGGATTGTGACTCAACGGAATTTTGCATCAGAATGCTGCCGATATAGTATCTAAAGCGACGGGTGGTACATTGGACGTTCTCATCAACAACGCTGCACTGATGGGACATGAAAGAGGTTTGCTCACACTCGATGCGTTGTACGTACCTCCTAAAGCTTCTTAGGTGATGGGCGTTATTCTCTCTTTACATGATTAACGTGTAACCCTTGTTTAGTCCAAGCCCGGATATCCTGGAGGGTGATTTGACATTATACGTACGTTTTCTGGGTCGATATATTGCAGTTAGCATCATGCTGAACCTTATGACAGTTCAAGACGAATGTCGTCGGTCCCATTCATACCATCAATGCGTTCCTTCCATTACTTCGCGCAGGAACAACCAAGAAGTGTATTGCTATATCAACGACTGTCGGTTCACCTAAAATGACCAACGCGAACAATTTCACGAACTTTGCCGGCTACGGGATTTCGAAGGCGGCTTTGAACCTCGCCGTGGCAAAGTTCGCATCTACATTCAGGAACGAAGGAGTTACATTCTTGTCGGTCAATCCAGGACTCGTCAAAACATTCCAAGGCAGTGAGTGATGTGTCTACGCTCGATAGAGCAGCACTTATGACTGATCATTTTGTTTTAGCTGAGGAAGAAGCAGAGGCATTCTATGCAAAGCGCACCGAGATAAACCGCAAAATAAACCCGAACTTTGAAGGGGCTATCACAGTCGAGAAATCTGCGGGAGACATCCTGGCACTAACTGAAAAAGCTACTATTGCAGATTCTGGAAAATTCGTCCATCGTGACGGACGAGATGCAGACTACTTTTAATCCCCAGTAGCGATAATCACTGTAAAATTTCGCGAATGCACACTCACTTCGGGAAGAATCATTATCGTAGCTATACAATATAATAATATCAGGACTACTACAAGCTAGCATGGACTAGATAGCTCAACGTAAGCACTAGTACAACAGTAAGTACTTTTGCCAAAATGGCACGAGCCACAGTACTAGTACCCAGTAATAGGCGCTGGTTTCAGTCTGAGGTTGTTCCGCGACGTCGACGTGGTAACCTTGACCGTTAAACGTTAAATGTTAATCAGTGCCCCCATAAGGTTTAGTCCTTTGGTACGTTGGGCACATTTCATGTCGGCATTAGACACAGCTAACTGTCAGTGTTCATAGCGAAGAGGCAGTATAGTTTACGTAGTAGTTGCTAGCGATCGGACTCGACTCATCGCACTGGAGTCCCACTGGCGGTAAGGTCTGTTCATAATTCACCACTTTGCCACATCAAGATGCTTCACGTACTCTCGGAACTCTCTGCTAGCAGCCTCGTTACACGAAACAGCTATACTAGTTTCGAGTCTGCCTATTACTGGCAGGTAGTAAGGTGTCACGACTCGCAAGCTCGTTTCTCATGCAACAGAACCTCCCGTGTCCTCAGAATCCGTCTATGAAATTTTCACCGACTCGAAGCACACGAAAATCCTGCGAAGACGTTGAACTGCTTGACCCCGCTGTTGAAAAACTCTCATGGCAATTCCTTCTACTCTTATCGGATTCTTGGTGACTTCGTCAGCGAAGTAATCATGCTGAGCAACAAGAAGGCCCGGGAACGTTCGTTCATTGTCACGGGGCTCAATACGGTGGCATTCCACGACCGTGTCGCCCACCGCTTGGCGAGCGGAGTCCCCGTTCAGGTACATGCACACCTTATAAGTGGAGGCCGATTTTTCGGTATATAAGTTGCACTGATCAAATAGGGCCGTCGATTGGGATCCTCGAAGTGCTTTACTACTATAGACGGCTGATGCGCTGACGCGTCCATTGCGGCATGGATTGCATTCTCAGCACCGCCATATAAATACCTCCTCCGGTATCATGTTTCCACAGCTGAAGTTGTTGAACAGATCATGCCTTCATACGTTGTCACAGGTACCTCTCGCGGACTAGGCGTAAGTCGATCATTGTATTCGTGGTACCTTGCAGATTTGCTAACGGTCCGCTGTAATATAGCTTGGCTTCGTCCAAGCACTGAGTGCTGACTCGGCAAACATTGTGTTTGCCATCGTCAGGTCACGGTCGTCTGCGTCACAACTCCTCGAATTTGTTGCTCAACACCCTCTTAAGAACGTTCATATCATAGAAGCTGATAACAAAGACGCGAGCGCATTACAGGTAGGGCGAGGATACTGAAGTTATTCTACACTGCCGCCGAGTTTGACGCGAGTTCATGTTAGAGTGCCGCCGATGTAGTAGCCAAGGCCACGGGTGGCACTTTAGATGTGCTCATAAATAACAGCGCGATGATGGTACACGAAAGAGCCTCACTTACGTTGGATGCATTGTACGTATCTCATACGGGCGTTATGATCTCGATTTGCTAAACACATTGCTTTCAGCCCTAGTCCAGAAATTCTGGACGAAGACCTGACCCTATATGTGAGTCTGACATGACTATCGATGGACATCCAATATAACTCGATGTTATGGTTTGTAGTTCAAGACAAATGTCGTCGGTCCCATCCACACCACGAACGCTTTCCTTCCATTACTTCGTGCAGGAAAGGGGAAGAAGGTTCTCACCATATCCACCACGTTGGGCTCGCCTAAAATAACGAACTCAAGCAATTTCGCCGACTTTGCTGGTTACTCGATCTCAAAGGCAGGTTTGAACCTCGCTATGGCGAAATTTGCCGCTCGGTTCAGAGACGAGGGCATGGTGTTCTTGACTGTCAGCCCAGGACTAGTCAAGACAATTCCAGGACGTGAGTCTCGTAGAAATTGACTCACTTGTTCAGATGATTAACCGTAATAATCCGTTAATGTAGCCAAAGAGGAAGTCGAAGCGTTGTACGAGATCCTCACCGCGAGAAATCGTGCCGCCAACCCGAATTTCGAAGGAGCAATCACAGTTGAACAATCTGTCGGCGATATACTCGCGTTACTCGACAAAGCTACTATCGCAGAGTCAGGAACGTTTGTTAACCGTGACGGTAAAGATGCAGACTACTTCTGATGTCGAGTGAACCGTTGTTATATGTCAATTATGACAATCGGGAATACATTGCATCCACTTGACGTATGTTCCAAGGCCGTTATTTACCGCTGTCCCGAAAAGCGTGGGTGCATGACCGTTATCTTCACATACATAGAAGAACCTTAAGTATACCTAGCCGTCACGCAGATGATCATGATGTGTAGACCACGGAATCCGAGTCACCGGGCTATTATTCAGTCGATCTTGTATATATACGTCCCTCTCAAGTTCGTGGGCGATCGCTGTGCTCTCACCTTACTAACGGACATGCCTTCCTACGCAATTACAGGAGCGTCTCGAGGTCTCGGGGTAAGTCCTTCGTTCATGAGTAAATCTCCGACCTCACGTCAGCCACACGGATGTCGTTCCCCTTTAGCTGGGCTTTGTCAAAGCCCTAAGCAACAGTCCATCTAACGTCGTGTTCGCAATCATCAGGAGTCGTTCATCTGCTTCACAGCTTGAGGAGTTCATCGCCAGCCACTCTCACAGCAACATTCATGTGATAGAGGCAGATAATCTCGATGCTCATGCGCTTCAGGTAAGTTACGCCACCGTAAAGCTTATCAGTATCTGAGGTAGGGATTATATTTAACGAACTTCTACCGCTACTAGAGTGCTGCAGATGCCGTTTCAAAGGTCACGGGGGTTACCCTGGACGTACTCATAAACAACAGTGCGCTCATGATGGCTGAAAGAAGTGCTCTCACACTTGATGCATTGTAAGTTTATCATCAAAGCGATTGCTACTCCAGCGTAGAATACTTACATAACCTCCTTTTTTTTAGCCCTGATCCCGAGACTCTGGAGCAAGACTTGGTTTTAAACGTAGGTCGCCCGAACTGATGTCTCCGTTATTATACTATCCACACCTTGCATTCGTATGACTAACACCGTGGGTTATATCAACTCAGTTCAGAACCAACACTCTCGGTCCAATTCATACCATCAACGCCTTCCTCCCTCTCCTCCGTGCAGGCTCAACTAAGAAATGCTTGACAATCTCCACCACAGCTGGCTCTCCCAAAGTCGCGAACAAAAGCAACTTTGCCATCGTTGGGGGCTATGGGATCTCAAAAGCAGGGCTGAACCTCGCGGTAGCTAAGTATGCCGCTCGGTTCAGGGAGGAGGGGATTGTGTTTTTGGCGGTTACTCCTGGGATGGTGAAGACGATGCCTGGCAGTAGGTTCCAGACTGCAGCTTTACATCGCTGAGTTTGCTGATAAAGTGATTCATCCAGCTGATGAGGAAGTCGAGGCCAGGTTGGCACCTCTGGTGGAGATGTTCCGCAAGGCGTATCCCAACTTCGAAGGACCTATCACGGTCGAGCAGTCCATCCGGGACATCCTTGCTTACCTTGATAGGGCTACTATTGCGGACTCTGGGAAGTTCACACATCGCGACGGGAGAGACGGAGATCATATCTGGTAAATTAGCGGCAACAAACGTAAAATGAGGTTATACGACATTACAATGAAGATAGTGTTCGTTTCGACACGGTATTAAATTGGCGCACTAGAAATTGACGAGCTTCCTGAAAGAGACTATATCCTCGAACCTTCTTAGCCATCTTTTGCTGAGCTCCTTCCGTGAAATAAGGTAGACAGGTTCAGGAGCGTTGACGGTGGTATGCTCGTCCACATAATCGTTGGCTGTCACATCAGCTATCTCGTGGCTAAAGGAACGAAGAAAAATTGGACACGAGCCGGGTGAGCATTTCGAGAGGAAAAGGAAACTTGTCGCGACGAACCTGAGGAAGAGATGGAACTTTACATCTTGCAAGGGTTTTCTTGATACCTCCGTGCAATGCGCACAGCTGAATGCATTCTCCTTCTCCCACTTCTCCTCGCTCGAATTGCGAGCTGCGTCCCACAACGATTGCGCAGCGGCGACTTGCCGCTCCGTCGCACGTGCGAATCTGGGGGTTTCTGCATCATAGCATCGATGCTGAGCCTGCCAGTTGGATAAAAACCAAATTGTACTTATAAATCAGAGATTAAGTCATGAGAAGTGAATGTACGTACTGCTGTGCGCCAGTTCATGATCGGTATACCTGTCTCTTTCGGTTCGCACGCGAGGCATTGAATCCTCACGTCCGCCTCGTCCAACTCCTCCGCCGTAGCACACTTCGGATCAAACCCACACGCCTCAATCGCCATCTCCGTCCTCCTCGTACCCTGATCTGTAACTATATCCATAGGAAGCGGATGATGATACCACTTCAAATCTAGATGTGCATCAACGAGAAGCTTAATGTCTTCAGCGGACATCCATTCTGGCCGAATATTGTGAGATATGCCCCAGAGACGCGGGCATATGTGGTTCAAGGCGTGGGGTAGTAGGAGGGAGGTATGACAGTGCCGGCAGGTGAACCATGAAGCAAGGGCCAGGGCGAAGAGATCAGTGGTTTCGTCGAGGCTGAGGCGCGCACGGGTCTGTTGTACAAAGTACTCCTTGATCTCTCGATCTCTTGATTCCAGGAGGGGAGGAACGAGTTCTTGGAAGGTACGTCGTAACTCGTCAACATCCATCCCAGTGTCAGTGTCAGTGTCGCCTGAACCTGGATGGAGGAGATCGTAGATCTCGCGGATAGAGACGGCTGCAGCTAGGATGAACTTCTTGCTACGATGGCCTGACAGGGACGTCGCCAGATCCTGGACGATGACCTCTGCTATTTTGAGCCGCGCGGAGAGCGTCTTTCTTTTGACCGAGTACAGACGACGCCGTCTCATATTTTCCATATGTTCGATTATGGGTCCTTGGATATTTTTCCACACTATACACGTAGGACGCCATCAGTCTGTAAGCTGTAATACATAGGGGTCAATCTCTAAGAGTACACTTACCTCTAGGCGTCAAGGGCTGAGACTTTCGGACGGCTGGTAGCCGTGTAAAGTTTCTAGCGATCGAGTATGTTTTCTTCATCCATTCGACCTCCTCCGTGTACCCTTCCTCCCTCAAATTCTTGACAATGCTGTCTCATTCACGTAAGCCATCGATATTCCGCACACACACAGTGAGGATAGTACGAACTCTCGTATTCTGGTATTTCGAATGATGTTAAGCTGTCTGATCCGTGAATGAGTCAGGTCGTCCAAGAATTTGGATAACGCTTTGATGTCCTGGGCACGTAGTTAGCGTCTGCAGCGCAGCATCGACATCCAAGCTTTACCTGTAAGGAAGAAACTAGCTTTTGCCTGGCCGCCAGGTACTCTGCCTGCTTGTTCGGAGGAGTCAACGTGAGTTCGACGAAGAAGCTTTCGAGTTGAGGGGCATAAAACGAGTTCGTGTCTAAGCACCGAGATCAGCTACATCCAGCGTCGGTTCATAGGCAATGTAAAAACGCTACATACCACGCCAAGACCTTTTTAGTGTAGGTATAACATCTTGGAGCTCGCGAGGCTCAATTATCTGTAGGGTCTCGGCATCGATAATAAGGTTGCAGTCGTCCACGGGTATACTTCTGTTAGTTTGATAGTATACAGTCAGTGGTCAGATGAGCAGGGTAATGATCTATGGTACCTACTTTTTCGCAAAACAGGATTTGCAAAGGCGAACCCTGCATGCAAGGTACACATCTTGACAGTTCGGCTTCGAACAGTTCTGATTTGGGTGAGAAGGGCAATGAGATCAGTATGACGCCAACGCAAGCTGTAACCGTGACACATACATGACAATGCGTATCTAACAAGAGATTGATGAATGCTGGCTCGCAAAGATCTTCAGGGCACGGCGGGAGACGCGGTTCAGTGGCTGTCAGACGCGCAGCCTTCCAGAATGGCAGGGACGCCTTGTTCATAAAGAAATTGCGCAAACCCTTGGTTGAACGCGCGAGATTTAGTAAGTCCTTGGGATGCAAGTAGGTACATATCTACAGAACCAGCAACGTCAGCAACGGTAAGAGGGAACCAACTCAAAGAAAACTCCAAGAACTGTATAGTGGACAGTTTTTGAAGAATGACGCGATGACTCACCTCCAGAACGATGTCCAAGGGCATATCGAGCATCGCCTGAAGCTGGCCAGTTTTCTTTCTTGTATTCCTCTTCTCATGGCCTATTTTCCTCTTCTTCGACTTAGGGGTCTCAGTTAACTCAGAGTCGCGTTCGACTTTTGGTTTAATCGAGATCAAGTCCGTGCCAGCGTTGGGTGACAGACTTGTTTGTAAACGTTGTGATCGTCGTGGCCCGGTCATTCTAAAGAAGTAGAAAGATGATGAGTACTTCCACACACCGTCGAACACGGTGGTTGCGGTTATATATGCAGCTTTCAGCTGGCGGACTCCGCCTTGCCGACTCCCGTAAGCTCCGCGGAGTCGGCGGGCGTGCCGCGTGCCGTATCCCGACAACAACATCACGTGATCGTATTTCACCTTCGAGGTCCGCTGAAGTTGCGATGTGTGTAGGTGAGGGGACCAGTCGGCGCAGCACATTAGTACGATACGCATATTATTACCATGACAATGTAGAATGGCAAAGAAAGATATGTAATTCCTCGGGCACATATCACCACGCCTCAACCACGACATTGACACGCCCTGTCGCCAGGATTCAAGTTTTGTGTGTCTGTCATGAGAATCCTACAAATACTTACCTCGAACGAGACAAGTCGTTTCAAATTGTGACATGATAGAATACATATGTATAACATAGTCGTACATACTTACACCCACTGTGAAAGATGAAAGATTAGGTACACAGCGCTAAAGTATACGTACAACACCATCTAAGCAGGTCAAAGGGGCATCGTACTGCTCAAATACGACTTTTCAGACCTCCAGAGAGGCTGGCTACACCACGTCTGCTTCTAGGGGAACTCTCCGTAAGCGCAGGGGCATTTGGTTGCCCATGTGGGGCTCTGACTTGACGCAGGGGCGTGTCACGACGCTGAACGTGATATGATCAGTATTTGTGAAATGGGAAGAGGACGGTAGAGTAGAGACGTACTTGACTTTCTTCTCGACCTCTATAGACGGGTCTATCGAGAATTCGAGCTCCATGAGTAGAACATATAGGAAAATCTTGATCCTGTCACACATATTCGTTAGACCTCAAGCCCAGAACAAACAAACATACGATGACAGCTCACTCGTTGATAGCGAACCGATAGCCAATGCACGACCGGTTCCCATTAACAACATGCCCACTCCCAAACGTCAATATCCCACCCCACAGCCCCTTCAACCCCCTCTCCTCATCCTCCACACCCTCCTTCTCCTGCCCCTTCATAAACCTCTCCGGCACGAACTCATGCGCGTCGTCTCCCCACACCGCCCGGCTCTTATTCATAGCCTGGATCGGTATAGTGATGATATCCCCCTCGTTGAGCCGTATGTGGTCGCATAGATGTCCGTGTGTGTCTGTGTAGGGCCGGGAGACGGGGACGAAGTCGTCGTGGGCGGCAACGCGCATTGTGCTTGTTACTGGGGCGTATAGGCGTAGGGACTCTCGTATGCATGCGTCCAGATAGGGCTGGGAGAGGATGAGGTCTATGTTTTCGGGGGAAGGGACGGTGGAGGGAGAGATGGCGAGGTCTTGGAGTTGTTGGCGTAGTTTGTGTTGTATCCGTGGGGAGCGGGAGAGAGCGTATAGAGTCCATGTTAGTGCTGAGGACGACGTCTCGTGGCCTTTGTTAAAGAAAGTCAGTAAGTGGGAAGTGAAGTATTGTGGGCAATCTTACCAGCAGCGAGGAACGTCGATATTTGACAGAGAATCTCTTTTGTGGACAGCTGCTGTGTCGGGATGGCCGCTAAACTTGAGCGCACTTGATGACATTCACATCTGTCAGCTCTTCCCCACTCAAAGCAGATACATGCTCCTCACATAATACGTTCAACAAGTCTCGTCCGTCCGTCTGTGACGAACCCTCCCTCACAGAAGCCGGCGTGATATGTTTGAGACGCTCCTCAATCAGCTCTGAACCGATGCGATGCATAGTAGCAGTGGCCGCATCTTCCGTGGCGCTGTTCCGTCGCTACAAACGCCCATTAGCCATATGCACGCGGAGCGAGATGAACCACGCGTACGAATTTGCGGAGGATGGGGAACCACACTTGGAGGATGGTGATGACACGAAACTTTCTGGCCGTGCTGAAGATCACGCCGAACGCGCGGGCGAGCTCGTTCTGCTCGACGGTGGGATCGTGTAGAGAGTTGAGGGAGTTGAATACGTATCCAAACCCTGCATAACACGAGCAATAATATTAGCCATCATGAACGATTGAATGAGTTGCCTATGTAACATACCTGCTTCGCCTATGACGTCCAACGTGGCTCGAGCAAGCCACGCTAACACGTCAACCTTGACACCTTCATTGGTGGAGGCCTTTTCTTCGTGTACAGCCCTACTCCCCTCCGACCTTATGGCTTTTGATCCAGTAAATGACGAGAAGGGATTGGGTATCCAGCGAGAGATGCCAGTGGCAACGGCATCGTTGGCCAAGCTCGCAACCGGTGAGAATGGGTCGGCGGGTGTTGAGGCACTGCTCGAGGAGTCGATGATCCCTAACCAAAGGTCACGAAGCTGACAACATCGTGTGCACGGTCAGAAAATTGTGCGTCTGTGGCCACAGCAATCCTCTTACCTGGAGAGCCTTTTCCCAGAATATAGGTGAGATTGACTTGATATGCGATGACGCGAAGGCGGGATTCTGCACGATCGTAGAGGTCAGTGCATCATTCGAAATTGGGTGCCAGGAAAGGAAACTGACCAGGATCTTTCGCTTTGATGGACAACAACAAATAGCAACGCTGGACGTAAGCGGGGTATCCCACCATCAAAAGAAGGACAGACGGCGCACCTGTTTGCGATGTTGGTCGCCCTCGACTGTGATGAGGCCGTCGTGACCTGCTGCCATACTGGCCAGGGCGTCTCTAACAAAGTCCGGCTTGGGGTAATCGTATCCCCTTGACAGGATGTGGGTAACGGCAACGGGGTCGGTCGTCATGAGCCTGCAGCCGCCGATGAAGCCACGGTAGACGAACGTCGAGCCGTACGCGCGCTGCCACTGCCCGACGAGGTCTGTGTTCTCTGCGTCGTGCATTTCCCGAAGGTTGCCCATGAAGAAGGAGGGAGAGGGCGGCCCGGGGAGGAAGCGGAGGGGTGACCGCGCTTGGCGGATCATGAGAACGAGGAAGGTCCAGGCTACATAGAGGACGATGCTGGCTAGCAGCGAGGCGAGCAGTAGTAGGAATAGACTCATGGTCGGTGGACAACCCAGGTACTGGCGAGGCTGCACTTTACACTCTCGAGTTTCGAGATCACGGGCTCGTGTGAGCGGGGATCGAGTGCAGTGCAATGTACCTAAGAAGACACCGTGCAGCGGGGGACCGTCATGACAACGTTCAGTGAAGGTTTAGACGAGGCCGTGAATCAAGATTCAAGAACATACTGGCTTCTTGGGTTTATTGGCCTCGTAACCTCGTTGTCGGTCGGTCGATGTTGCTGCACTGGTGGCCGTCGCACTAACTCAGTCTAACTGGGCGGGCCCGTTCTCAGCACAACCCGCAGAGAGTGTGAGGCAGAGGTGTGGCAGTGGCACTCGGGCAGACAGTCCATGTCATCGCTTCATTTGAGGAAATGGGAGATGCAAGGATGCCTGGGGTGAACAAAAGCAGTGTAAGCGGATTCTCGGACTCGTCGGGCAGATCCACCATCCAGATCATCCGAGATGACCGAGTGCCGGCGCTTGGCTGCGTCCCACTGGTATTCATGTAACTCTGACAACAAATATCTACCCATCTATAAAACCGCTGTTCTACTGTCAACGTCCTCCTTTCTGACCTCGACAATGCCTATTTTGCTGTAGAGCACCGAATGCGCGTACACGTCGACGCTCACTGCGAACCCTGCGCTCATCCGGCGATACCACGCCTGAATTCAGGTTCAGCAGCACGCGCATGTGGGTATGTCTTTCCGTTCCCTTTTCGAGTTGTTCATCGCTCATCGTCTTGGCCTTTCATGCCCAATCATATGTCAGGATCGCTCTCGCACGATCCTTGATTGGTCTATGTTCGAATCAGACCAATGACGAGCCCCGGGGTTTCGTTGGTCCCCAATCTCCCTGATAGGCACGCAGGAACGTCACTACGTAACTTACACCTCTGTCCGCGATGGGATATCCTTCTTTCTCTGCTCACGGGACCGACGAGCGAGGAGGACTCAGGGCACCTTGAGAGGATGGCCAACATGTCGTGCGAAGGCGAACACGATACGCAGGACAGTCCTCGGTCATCTCGGCGGTTGATCTCGCTCACTTTTAATCCCGGTGATGAAGGCATATCAAGGTCTCACAATCCTCGTTTTTCCATCTGGAATAGTGCGCTAACTCCTCCTCATCGATGTAAGGCACCCATTGTCTTGCGGCTGGAATTATTGGACCCACAAGAGGCAACTATTTCTCGTCATCGGGGCGTAGTCTCGGCTCGGCTTACCTCGCAGTTTGGGTGCGACGTACATCTAAACGGTAAGCACACATCATACTGACTCCTAACTCCAAGTAGCCATCCCATGCTAAAAGACCAACGAAGTAGGTCGAGCCGCAAGTGCAGGCGTGCTATATTGCTATATCCAGCACCGTGACAGCACGTATCCTGTGGCGTATTTAGACCCTGGATAAATCATGGAAGAACCTCACTGCCTTCTCCAACATGCCATTCACCATCGATTGGTAAACTCTATCTTCTCACCAGGCAGCATGAGACCGTGCTGATTCAGAGAACCTAGGCGGCGTCCTATATACTTAGATGGACTATATGGCACCGCACCCCAGATTCGGTTTGTAAGAGCCTCGGCGGACATAGCCTTGTGGCCCCGAGCCATCTTCCTTCTGAAGACACGGTCCACCGTCATGCAGAGGGACAACTTGAAGGTATCCTACGGTTCTGCCTGTACAGCGTTTCCTCGTCCTTTCCGGATGTTAGGCCCGAACGAAGCACCCGCCTTCCCTCAAACTCAGACGCCATGCGCACCTCCCATCTCACTTCTTCTGCTCGTATGCAAGCAGTTGCATCTCACTTCTTCTACTCGTATGCAAGCAGTTGCGGCCCATACGCTTCGGTTTTGTCAAGTTGGCGATGTCCTAGGCTGTCAAGTCTATATACGAAGCGTTATCACCAAACCCTTCATTCGGCGCTTCATTCGCGGTTTGCGTGTCGAGAGAAACACCTCAAGGGCCTTGACTAGGTTGTACGGCCAGCGCCCTACATTCACGCCGTTCGTATATCTCCAGCCATTCAAGAGATCTACCGAACCGACGTCATTGTTCGATTTGTGTTGAAGATGCCGAGCCCGACTTGCTCCTCTAGAAGCTGTACACCCTCGCAAGCCTCATTCGAACACTCGACGAAGTCGAAGTATCGTCGGCAATGCGGAAGTGGATTGCTCTCGTACGTCACCCCCTTCTGTACGCCGTATAGGTCGAGTCAACTGACAGCTCACGCGTCCGTATCCATGTCTTCTCCTTCGCTTTGACTTTGACTTTGACTTTGACTTTGACAGACCTGCGTCGACTCGTCATACCACGCGCACTACCGTGACGTTACATCAGCGTACATTGCTGCATCTTTGAACACTTTATCACGCCTTATAGAATCCGCATGATCATGCATCGTGCAAAGGTATGGTATAGGCCAATCAATCATCACGGTACGCACCCTTCAGATACTTATCCACTCTCTGGCAGGACTAATGTTGTAAAACACAGATAGATATTCATTTGTGACGTACAACACGAATCATGATTACTGTGTATATCTCGCACACGTGTGTATTTGAGCTGTATCGCGACTCGAAACTTGAAAGCTTTACTTTTACTCATGACACGCCCACGTGAGTTCCATGTGCCCTTTGTTTCGGACGGAGCGCCGGCGACAGATCCGCGTGGCGGCCAGTGTGCCAGTGTGGCCCTTCAAGTTGCTACTCACCTCCCTTTCTACTTACACCCTAACACTGTGCTCATCATATCAGGTGTCTCTCACTGAAATAACGCGGAACGCTTACAAGTATCTGCCGCATAGGCCTAAAGACCCACAGCCAATAAGGTCGACGAAATGGACTTGGCAGCAGGCGAGAATCCAGGTGACGATAGGAAAGCTAGCAAAGCGGGGAAGAAAAGACGTGGTAAAACCACCAGGTTCAGACAGAACGGAAGGCTGCAGCCAATGCTTGATATGCCTCTGGACGTCATCATAGAGGTACGCTTACTCGGTATCCTTATGGTCGTTCCCTGTGCTGATTTGCGGCAACACGCCGGTCACATTGTGCAGATATGCAGTCACCTGCATCCCAAAGATCTCCTCAACCTCGCGCGCTCGTCCAAGGACCTACGGAAGTTCTTCATGAGCCGAAACTCCTCGTCTGCTTGGAAAGCCGCGCGGGCCACAGTCACGCAGCCACTCCCGGGCCTACCTCCGTGTCCGGCAGATCTCAGTGAACCAGCGTATGCGAACCTCATGTTCGATGCGTATTGTCATGTGAGTTGTATTGGTTGTTTTAGAAATTATCGCTGACATTGGGATGTCACGTTGCGTATAATATTAGAACTGTCTCAAGCTGAACTGTCAGGATGTGGATGTAGCATGCAGGGTTCGTCTTTGCAGTGCCTGCTTTTCAATATTGTGCGTTCGTAGATGACGCGTAAAACACACATATCAGGGCTAACTACTGCTCATTGACTTTATCTACCGTCGTTTAGGAAGGTTACCATCGACGACTGTGCCACCTTCGTCGATGCCGCGGTCTTCGAACTCATTTCGCCCCGCCGTGTCCAAGATCTTGTACCAACTCTCGGGTACAGGCCCTATCACGGTGCGTCGCAATTGTTTCATAAGCTGATTACCTGCGTAAACCTGTCTTATCTAGATGGAGTCATGTTTTACAAGCCACAGTTAGAAGATTTTGCCTCTGAACTTTTGTCAATCCCTGCAAGTGAATTAGAAAGATATCTGTGCGCAAGAGAGACATTGGTTTTCATGGACGAGGTAGGTGGTGTATATCTGGGCTCCGCAGTGATATGTGTGTAAGCTAAGATTCCCCCTCAGAACAACAATCTCGCATTGTCGAAGTTCTTGAATCGGACACACCTCGCCCGTACACGCGAGCTTGAAAATATACGTGAGGCTAGGAAACAATGGTGCGCTGTCGTCATGAATGTCGCATATGTCTCTTGAACTTACGTGATTGCGCAAGTATATATCGTCAGCTGAGGGAGGAAGGTTATGGAGCGGAGCTGGACTGGCTGGAAGATCGCTCTTACGAGAAGAAAAGCCTTGAAGAAATGCACGAATTTCGCAAAAATCAGCATTTTACACCTCGAGGTCAGTACTTCTCAGTGCTAACACGTGGAAGCTGCGCAGTCTGAAGCTAGCGTGCAGTGTGGGCCAATATACGTGGTAATATTGTCAATCGCATGGAAGAGGTGAGGAGGAAGCGCGCATATGCGAACAAGAAGAATATGTTCAAGGACCGTCTGGAGTTAATGAAGAACGCTTTGAACCCCTTCATATCCAATCGGTGGGACAAGGAGTTTATTGTCGGAGCGGCCATATTCAACCCGGAGCTCTACAATAAGATTCGCATCAATGAGGCTGAATTCAATAGCAAGGAGCTGCTGGACTCTCTGTGGTCTGCCACATCGTACTTGTTCAAACAGGACCAAGGCGCGCGAGAGCTATTTATTGAGGAGACTCGCTATCGTCTTGGTCTCGACGAATCAGTGGATCCCTTGAAGCTCGCACTCGCAGAACGCTTCTTCTGCTCATCTTGCTCTATGACCCTGCGACTCTCGTGTGCGCCGCGCCACCAATGCAAATTTAACAAGCCCACCAGGCCAGAGTTCATGGACAAAGAAGACTACGATCTCCTAGTTGATGTCTTCCGAATCTTGACACCCTCCTACGAAAACAACCACCCTCAGCCCATTCAGCTCCTGCTGACTCTGGAGAGCACAAGACGTATTGAAGCCGTGATCGTGGCTTGCGGGCTTGATGTCAGGACAGCGACAGCGGCCGATTTGGACAATGCAAATGTCAAATTCCAGTGCCTCTCTCACAACTCCAAACTTGGCCCTGGTATCCCAATTATGGACTGGCGGACAGCGGTACGCTGATTCATGCCCTATGCTCATCGAACGAGAATACTGTATAGCTGACTTGGATGGTGCACTAGGCTCAGCACTGGTGTCCCCCTACTGAACTCTCCCGTGCTACAGAACAGCAAATCTCAGCCGCAGAGACGCTATGGGAAGAAGCTCACCGCGTTGCCCAAGTTCAATGGTGTAAGGATCCGGAATTCGCTTGCAGACAATGCAGAAGTGTCACGGGAGATCTATCGACAGTGGTGAATCATTTAACAACGAGGTGCGTGTCAAATCTCAAACGGACCGCCGGTGCATATCGCCTCGTTAATGTGATAGCCCTTCCAGCCATAACATCACTAAAGTGACAGACGGGCTTATTATGGACATGCACCGAACCGTCTTCGCTCCACTGCCAGTATATCTGGTCTCGCGAAAGGTACTTAGCCCCACGTGGCTACGAAAATGGGGAGATGTAGCTCGTGTTAGGAGACGTGTAAATTTCTAGTACTTATTCACGTTCTTCTTACCTTATGCACTATAATCTCCTATCAGACGGCGCAGGCTTCTGTACATTATCCGAGTCATAGGTTCGCATTGACGACTCGGTACCTAGGGATAACACGGTAGCAATGGAAACGAGTTGGATCTCACTAGATCTCACTCCTCATGCAGGTCAAATCTGAGCCGCCTCCATCCATTTCGAGCGCTTCGTGGAGATGCAGATAGTCTAGGACAGACTTCGTCGGTCATTTTTATGGCCTCTTTATAATTCGTGATCGGTGAGCAGATACAAGTTCAAGTACGTACTACAACACGTAAATTGAATGGAGTTTCAGTTGTAGTGCAGGCAGTAGACTTCACCGAAGTTAGCTCGTGAGCAATTTGATTATACATGATCACGATATTGTGGTACCGCGAAACACTCAGGTTGGTTGAAATTACTAGGCGGGTATCGACTGCCCTGGATCAAGCAGCTGTAGTGCTTGCCTCGAAAATTGCCAGTGCATTGAAGAAGCGATGAAGGAAGCGACAGTCAAATGGTGCAGAGCGACTGAAAATGGTTCAGCACAGAGTATAAATACAACATTTTGACTTCTTACACAATGACTCCATCATCAAGCCATTTATCTGTAGGGAGCACGCCAATATTGCCAGTTGCATCGATTGGCGGAAGGATGTCCACTGCCCAAAGCATCGTCGCCATGACAATAAACAAGCTCTGATTCGCAAAATGCATTCCAATGCAGTTCCTGTTGGTTTACGACAGTGCTCTTCAGGAGCTATATCGCTGGAGGTACGTGCAATATGGACGTGCACTGGCAAGGGTGTGATGATGTCACCTTCTACGCCCAGCTAACTATAGATCGAGTCAGAACGCCATATCCCGTGCACCTAATCAAATACAATTCAGTGGTATGAACCAATGGACGTACGTAGCAAAGCATACTTACTAAGTAGTCGAGATTGATCCTTTGGGTGAGTGGATGAGTGGAGACATGCAACGCAAAATGAATAGTTGCTTCAGGTTGGACGGGAGACATTCACCGTCACTCCGGGTTGAAGCTTTGAAGCTTGCATGCGAGCTCCGTTAGTACACTTCATTACACTGACAGTCCAGTATGTAACAATGTGTTACGGTAGTACATATCCGAGTCTGCGCGACGCTAACGAACAAACCAAGTAAATGAGTAGATCTACAAAAATATTAAAATATAAAATAGCTCACATACAGACACACTGCACACTGCATTCGTCAACGACCATCGACAGTCAGCGCTCAGCAATCACTTAGGCCGCGGTCGGGCGATTGCGGATGTTCAATTTATCATTGCCCTTTTAGGTAATCAATCAAACCGCAGTCACGCCGCGCCGCTCAGTAGTCGGCGACTCGGAACATGCCATCCGCCGAGTGTAACGCTCGCCGCTAAGCGGAGTTGGACGGGACTCGAGAGTAGACGAGGCAGAGCTAGCCCCAACTTGAAGCTGCATATATAGTACCGACCACCGTGTTCGACGGTGTGCGGAAATACAGTACTCATAAGTAACTGTTCTGGATGCCACGACGTTCACAACGTTTACAGGCGGGTCAGTCCTCCACTCAGGCTGATGCTGCCAGTGGACTGACAGGACCGAGAGTCGAACGCTGCGAGGTAAACAAGGAAAATCGGAAGAAGAGGAAACTTGAACACGATGCGAAAAACATGAGAAAGAAAGGTGGAAAGCTGCAGTTAATGCTCGATATGCCTTTGGACATCATTCTGGAGGTGAGTAATAGTTGTCGCGTCTTTCATACTGTGTATCTTTGTTATTGTTCTCTTGCTTTGAAGTAGTATTTCATTACCACACCGCTAACGTCACTATTTCTACAGATATGCAGCTACCTGCATCCCAAAGACCTTCTGTACCTCGCGCGTTCTACCAAAGAGCTGCGAGCTTTCTTCATGTGCAAGGAATCCTTGCAATTCTGGAAAGCTGCCCGTGCTACGGTCACGAACCCCCTCCTCCCTCCGTGTCCTTCAGACCTTAGTGAGCCGGTGTACGCTAATTTGATGTTTGACACGCACTGTCATGTAAGTGAAGTTTATCCCATGCTAAGCTTTTTCCCAGTCTTCATTGCTTTGTCCTTGATAGAACTGCTTGAAACCGAACTGTCAGGACGTGTATCTGACGTGTAGAGTCCGGTTATGCAGATCTTGCTATGAGAAATTGTAAGTAGTGCTGCTGATGTCCATGTTTTGTGTGTGCTGAATGCACAAATGTCTGTTAGGAGTATTCCCATTGACGACTGCAGTGTTATCATCGCACCGGAAACTCAACAGATGATACGACCATTCGTCCTTACGGACATGCTGCCGATTCTTCAGATGGAATGTCACTGTACGTAGAAACTTCGTCTTGCCACGTTTTGAAATGTCAAGTTACTAATTTGGGCCAGATGGAGATTCGTTCTACGTTCCAATGCTGGAGAGTTTTCTCTCTGAACTCGAATCCGTTCCACAGAAGAAGCTCGCCAAGTACTTGGCTTCTAGAAAGAAGCTAATCCTCTCTCGTAAGGTATACCACATAAGTTCTCTGCAATCATAGTTAGTCTATACCAATACTCATCGTGTTCCTCAGAAGATCTCGCCACTGTCAAATTTCTTGTACAATTCGAAGACATCTCGATTAGCTGAGATCGAGAATATACGAAAGAAGAGAAAGCAGGAGTATGCAATTTTTTATTCATCTCATACCATCGCTCATACCATCGCTCTCGCAAAGCATCTTTAAACGGCTCAGGGAAGGGGGATACGGAGAAGAGCTCGATTGGATGGCGAGGAGATCCATCCGCCCAATGTGTCTACCCCGATTCGACAAAGTACCGGGCGTACGCAAGGCTCAAGCGTTGACAGATAGAGGTGAGTAAACTATCCTTGCGAGCTGTCTCTGGCACGAATTATTTACTTCGACTTTCGACTTGTAGTATGGGAGAACATTCGAGAGCCTATTATCAAGTACATGGCAGACATCCGAGAACGTCGTTTGGACGACAACCGAAAGACAGCTCTTGCCGAGCGTCTCTCGTTGGTGAACGACGTCCTCAAGGACTTCGTCACCCCTCACCGAACGAGGGAATATCTTCTAGCTCTCGCGATATTCATTCCAGAAGTCTACAATCGGATTCAGCTCAGCGTCTCCGAGGTGGACGTCACAGAACTGCGTTGTTTCCTGAAAGACTCTATGCCAACATACTTGGAGAAGACAGAGACAAAAGACTCGTTTGTCGCGCAGACTCGTGAGCGTTTTCACCTGGACGAATCTGTCGATCCCCTCAAACTCGCCCTCGCCGCATGGTTCACCTGCCCTCACTGCCACAGCTCAGAACGACTTCCTTACGCGCTCCACCATCTCTGCTACTCGTCCTCTGCTCCTAAGCCAGGCGGGCTGTCCAGAGAAGACTTCGTTCTCATAGAGTGTGCGTTCTTGCGGGTACATTGGGGCTTTGAACTTCCTGTGCCTATGAACATTGTGACTGCCGATGGTACCAAGCAGAGTGAAAGCGTAATTGAAGCATGTGGATCTAATGTGAAGACAGCGACGGCTGATGAGTTGGATAAGGCCGACATTTGGCTTCAGTGCCTCTCGCACAATTCGGCCGGCCCGGGTATCCCTATTATGAACTGGCGTACAGCCGTACGTGTCATGCCTGGTCTGCCCTCTAATTGACAGCAATGATTTATACGACGCGTTGATCATCCAATAGGCTCAACACCACTGCGGTGACTCAGGGCCTCCTGCATTTGCCCGGGCAACGGAAGAACAGGTCTCAGCAGCCACGCCATTATGGGACGAAGCGGACCTTATGTCAAAACACGATTGGCAGAAAGACGGGAAGTTCAGCTGCACGCATTGTACAGAGTTCGTGGGGGGTGACGCGGGGACATTGGTCAATCATCTCCGGAATATGTTCGTGTCTTCCACTGCGGCTCAAGCAAATTTACGTGCTGATTGGTTGGTCTGATAGTCATAACGTCCCTGATATCACGAAGGATGATTGGGTGGATGGACACCGCGGCGTCCGCGTTCGTAGACCTGTGTATCTGGTGTCACGACATGAGGAGGTTGACGAAATGTGGATACAAAGGTTTGGCAGGATAGCCCGTGTTAGGGCCGTCGTGGATTTTTAGGATATACCTTACGTGGCACTGCATGCCTTCGTACACTCTACTAATGTATATCAAACAGCTGTCCAAAGCTGTACCCATCTTCTCTCCAGCATCGTTCTCCCGACGTTCGTTTAACTTCGCCTTCTCTCCCTTAACGCCTTAGATTATGCTACGAATGTCTCGCCGCCTTCCTCGCTGAAAATGGAACTGGGACCAAACCACTTGACTTTAGGGCCCTTGGCTTACCTTACTAGTAGCCGTACGTAGATCAATCAATTATTAGATGCATTACAATTCTTGCTTATCAGCCTGAATTACGCAGAAGACGGTGCCACATTGCAGTACGACTGATAGTTCTTTGGTAATAACGTTCCAACATATGATCACTACCACCGCTAGCAACTCAAGTATCATGTACATATCATCGCTGATACGGCTATGATCTAATGATGCGGTAACTAAGCTCACTTCTCGTACCGTGGCGGAGGCTCATCCTCGTAACCCCTACGTCTAGAGGGGGACTCAGAGAGAATCGCTCTGGCGACTCTCTCTACAAGTCCAATTAACGAGGTCGACTCCGACACTAGCGGTCGCTTTCCTGTCCCACTTTCTGCGTGTCCATCAGGAATACCAGGGGGCCCGTTAGGTATCCCGACTGTACCTGACCCAACAGTGACGACTGTCACAGTATCCTGTGAACATCGAGATTGTGGCTCAGAGGTTGGTACGATGTCCCCGGGAATGGTGCGAGGCTGTCTGCGTTTATTCTTCCGTGTTCCGAGCGTTCGAGTGGCCGACAATGGTCGCGATTCGCTGGTCATCGGTTGCATTTGATCTCCAGCCAAAGAATGTTGAGGATTAGGCCGCCGGTGTCGTAAACATTTTGTGCGCACCAAGAAGAGAGCACCCGCCGAGGTAAGTAATGCCACGGCTCCTGCAACTATACCACCAATAGCGCCGCCCGGAAGGTGGTGAGAGGAGTGGCTCAAGTTACTTTGCGACATGACCGAGCCACCCGGGGAAGCAGCAGTATTATGAGAACTACTGTTGAAAGAGATGCTGGCAAGAGAAGAGCTTCGATTGACGAATCAACATCAAATCAATTGAGCAACATGTTCTTTTACCTTGCTAATCCTGTTGTAGGGATAGAAGTAGTATTGTCAGAACTCGTTTCACTTGATGACGCGCTGTCCTGTCCATCTCCTAAGCAGGTGCTATCATCTAGAATCAAGCTCAGCCTCCAGAGATGTTTGCAGTACATCGAGTAAGGAGACCCACTACTAGGCTTTATTGTGAAATTCCCAGACGATGCCTCAGTTCCGTTAAACTGATCGATTAGGAGGGCTTGCAGCCGAGTGTCTGGATGTGAATGATAATCTAGTGAGTAACCTGTGTAGAAAGGTTATCGAGAAGCTGCACACCACTAGCACTGATATTAGTCGCCCAGTGAAACGGTGAATGTGTGAGGTTATTGTATGTTTGTAGGATATTTGTACGGTCATCGTTTATGTGGATACTACGTGAAGTGAAGCAATAATGCAAGCATGGCAAGACACGGATACGTACTACAGGGAGAAGGGACCTGCATGATTGTTCCGTCATGTTGTGAGCAAACTATGAGCATTATGGCCGCAGCTCACCGATTCCTCCAATCCAATTAAAGTGGGTATCCATACACTGTGTGGCGTGCGTGCTGTCAATCGATAAATCGGAAACTACCCCTTGAGATAAATTGGATTATCCATACGGTGTGTCCAGCTGAAGCTTCTGCGCAAAGACAATCTTGGTTGCCACTGCGATTATAACAGCAAAGGCCTTCATCTGTATCCAGGTCCAAGGAAGGTCTAGAAGTGTAGATTGCCGAGCAGGGGGGGTAAAAAGGAAAGCTGGGAGAGCGGGGGCATAAGACAGGCGGCCTTATAACTACGAAGTAAATTACACTGCGTGACATCCAGGGTATTTGATAGTGCTACTTACGCACCTATCTCCGGTACAGGTTCTGCGTCGTCGTTGATGCCATCGGTACTCTTTCATGTTCGGCCAGTCAAACACAACGTTATCGTAGCAACTCTGCCTTGATCGAACAAGGGTTCGGACCAGCACTGATAATTTTTCTATCACCGTTATAATTCCGACCTAACGTCAACATCTATACAAGTGTGACTGGCCGTTTTCATTCTTCGACAACATCGGTAGATGGGTCTCTCGCTCGCCTCAGATATTGCACTGTTCAATTGCTCGTATAATGCGAACGTATCGCCAAAGGGCTATCTGTCACAACGAAGGCGAGGTGAGATGAATGCTTCAATCTATTATTAGTAGATTTGTCATGCAATGCAACCTACCAGTAACACGCCACCATCCCAAGACGTCCGAGTTTATAATCTACCTCAGGCTATGCACGGCTCAGTATCGCGTAAGCCTTAGATAGGCTAACACTTACAGTATGAATTGCCAGCTAGATAAATGTTAAAGTTTGAGATGTAGAAGGTCTTCATGTACATATATAATCGCAGCTGTTCAGTTCAAGTTCAAGTTACAAGGCTCGTCTCGAAGGCGGCAAAGTCCGTCGGGCGACTGCGGCATCTGCCGTGGCCATCATTGCCTTATTGAGCAATCCGGCCATCCTGTACTCCGAGATGTGCTGATCCCACAACGTTCTGTTGTGCATTTCGTAGAGCGTAGTAAACACAGCTGCAGGCTCACACACATGCAGACTGATAGCAAGCCAAGCAGACAAATCCATCATATAGCAATACAGGTACATTCTTTTCAACTTCGTCTTTCCGTTCCCATCAAATCTTCGCCTTCCACATCGCAAGCATTATCTTCCACTCAAGCCTTAATCAAGACTCTCCAACCCATCCCTGACGTACTCCTCATACAAACTCTTATAGTCCTTATGCCACCTACTGAGCGCGGGACGACCTTCAGCGACGTCTCCCGCGGCCCACATGATTCGCAGCTGGTCGAGCTCTTTGCGGGTTTCGTTGTCTGGGCAGACGATGTAGAACTGTCCGCGGCGGACCTTGTCAAGCTACAGAAGGTATTTCGAAGTCAGTGGTAAGAGATAAAGGAAGGACGAGAGGTAGCGTACCATGTATAGCACTGTTTCTGAGGCTGTCCAAGTTCCTGAGGGTCGTTCGGCACCGGTCTTGCTACCTGTCAGTCCTGACCATGTCCATCCGGGTCTGCGAGATGCATATGAGGAGATGGTCAAACATTTTTGCCAAGAACACTCACACGAAGAGATGGGCGGTGACATTTGCGTAGGCCAAGTTACGCAGCTCATGAGATAGGCTCTCCGTGAGAGACTTCACGGCAGCTTTGGAGGCGTTGTACGCTGCGTTACCTCTATTGAAACTATATCAGGGATGGTGAAGCAAAATCGATAGTGATTATGACGTACGGCGGGTTGGTGATGCCCTGCTTGGATCCAGTGTTAATTATAACAGAGGGGTTTTCTTGGGGGAGCATCGAAGGAACGAATGTTTGCTGTACGTTGACAACTCTAACAAGGTTCGTAATAAGATATGAGCTAGTAAGGCGACAATCTCATGAATGCACGTACCCGAAGACATTGACGTCGAATATCTTGTGCCAGTTATCGAGGCCTTCCCATGACTTGCCTATTGGACTAATGCCGGCGTTGTTCACGAGTACTGCAACCTAGAAAGCGAGATCGCTGTCAGATAGATGCATAATCGACAGGCGCAGTCTTTAAGATGAAGCCCGGGTTTAGAATGAGCATTTCGGCTGCCTCGCTGGGGTAAGGTGATCGACGGTTCGCCGTCATTCCTCGGCCAATCAGGCGTGCATCGCGCAGATAGTACGCCAATCACGGACCCACATGCACCCAGCACAGGTTGACCAGCTCTCGTATAACCCTCATGAGCAGACAGAACATGTACTCACCTCTCCCCAAGCCTCGTACACCTTATCCCTCAAATTCTCCACCTGCTCCTTCTTGCTGACATCGGTCGGTATGACGAGCAAGTTCGATTGACCGATAATACTTGAAACCTGCTTCGCCGTGTCCGCAAGTCCCTCTTCATCGACGTCCGCAATTGCGATCTTCAGCCCGAGTCTGTGATGGTCGTCACAACCACGAATGAGCCTGTGTACGGTGTGCGCCAGAGCAATCGATTGCGCTTACTTTGCCAGCTCGACCGCGGCTGCCTGGCCGATCCCGCTGGCCGCTCCAGTGATAACGGCGACGCGGCCATCGTGGAATACTGGATGGACACCATCTAGCGGGGTGATGGGTGCCTCGAAGGCGCGCGAGGAGCGGGTACGAGACTGTGCTCGGCTGTTGGGTATGCTGAGGGACATGGTGGCGATAAGGTACGAATAAAGATAGGTATTCCGAATTCAAGCCAGCGTATTGTCGTGGGCGGTGAGGATAAGTAAAGAGTGGTTGTGGCTGTTTATCTGGCGATCTAGGCGGTTCTTATATAGCCTTTGGCTTTTATTACAATCGGTTTACAGTTCCTCGATCTTATTCGAGTTACTATGACGTTACTGCGGGCGCTCATATACTGTGGCTGGGGTTCAGACCATGCATGCATGTAAAGTTACGGCCGAAGGCACTGATTTCTGTTTAGTATTTACCACCCTCATGGGAGTCGAAGTGCTACGGTTATTGAGCCTCCTCGATTCCTGAGAACTTGAGAGACTCTTGCCTACGGCCACCGTCGTTGCCGTGCACACCCTCACTGTCCCAGCTTTCCTACGCCCCAGACACCACCGCCCATTTCGTCTCTATTTCGGACCTCATTTTGATCGCTCGGCCACGCAGCACCGGCTCTACATGCTATGATCCCAGCGCTGGGGGTCACCTGCCTCGACGCCGGGGGTTGTCCACATATTCAGGGTGTCTTCCGCATTGTCTAGAACGTTGCCGATGGTGTCTCGTGGTGTTGGGATTACTGAAGGTTTGTTCGCAACGTTACGTAGCATCGCACCATTGTTGGCACGACTTTCGGATTCGGAATTCAACTTTTGGGGCAGTCCACTCTTTTCTGTTTGGGAGCCAACCACCTTTTGTGAGTATGATGCAATCGTAGCGACAATCGAGAGGATATACCTGTCACAGTGCCTTGTGGACAGCAGCCACTGATCTTGCAGGCTGTCCGGTGACTTACAATACTCAACGAGAGTGCTGAAATGCAACTGTAGTTCGTTCGTTGTTCATTAAGTAAGTTCTGTACAATTAAGTCCGTTATACCACACTCGACGTTGCCGTCCACTATTCTACATTTTTCTTCCTTCCAGTCCATTCAAATCTTACCGTAAAAATACACAACACCACGAACGCTACTTGAATTAGTGCGCAAGGTCCCTCGCAAAGTGGAAGAAGTCGACCGAAGAGCCATTCACGCCGTACTTGTAAATCTAAACAATGACGCAGATCAGTCAGCCAAACTGCACCTCAGCCGTCCAGCAGTAGAGAGAAACACTCACGAAATGCGACGCAACCCAACTCGAGAACAACGCCCGCTGGTACGGCTCGGGCAACCTCTTCAACAACTCCTCCAACCCCACTTTCTCAACCAACGTCTGTGGCACCGCCCGTCTAATAACACCCTTACGACTCGCCTCATCATCGAACAGATCCGACGCCTCCAGCTCGGCTTGCAAGTCGTTAAGTTTGCTAGAGAGCTCGTCGGAGATGATGGTGCGAGCTTTCGCGCCCTGCAGACGTTGGTGCTCCTTCCAGATGCAGTGGAACTCGGCGGCGGCGTTTTCGGTGATCTTTTGCTGGATGTCGCGGACGTATGACTTGTAGAAGTCGGAGGGCTTGCCGTCCTTGAAGATCATGAGGTCGATGTACTCTTGGGTCGCGAGTGCGAGACCCGCTAGGACTTCGAGCGAGGAGCTCGTGACACCACCTGCATACGTGTAAGCGGGCATTCAAGGGAAGATAGACGGATTGAATACATACCCTTGTTGGCACTCGAGTCCTTGAAGAGAATGACCTTGCGCTTCTCCAGGTACAGACGAGCTTGTTGCGTGAAGAACAGGTTCGCGCCCTCAACGATATACTTGAAATGAGGCTTGCCCTCAGAGTCGACTAACGCAGCAACGTTTGAGATGTTGACAGCTTCCGGCCTGATAACGCATAGTTTGTGAGCAAGGTGAAGCAAGAGACGAAGCGAAAATCTATTTACCTGCCACCGCAAGGCACGAACAAGTCAGCCTTGAACCTCAAGTGGGCGCCATTCCTAAAGTCAGTTCCATCGGCGATAACCTCGCCAGCTACATTAACCCGTGAGCCAAGGAATCACAGCAGCAGTTATCAGATCACTCACAAGGTAGCTTGACATCCTGGTCCTCCACACGCACAAGATAGCCATCCTTGCTCAACTTCGACGTGTCAAAGTTGGCTACCGGGATACGCGCCTTGGCGAGCCTGATGAGTTCCTCGCGGTTCAACCCTACTGGGTCTGCAAGCACGCCGCTGCCGTCGATGATAGCGACTGTCTTGTCTGAGCTCAAAAGGATCTCGTCTGCATAGATGACTTGTCAGTAACGGTAAAACAAAGAGAGACCAACAAAATACTAACTGGAACCGAGGTCACCATCAGGACCTCCTGTTTGCACTTTTGTGATATCCTTCTCCCGCAGACCGAGTTGCTTGTAGATGCCGATCACGTATTGCCGTACGCCGAGCGAGGTCATCCCATACGTGTCGTGTGGCACACCACCAAGGTGCTCTGCGCTCTTTCCAGTAGTGAATGACTTCCACCAGGCTTCGGCGCCGCGGTCACGAGCATGCACTACAATAAAAGTACATCAATAATGATTTTCAGCAGAGGTACGAGGTACTTACGAGCTGCCCAGTCCATGAGATCAGCAGTACCCTCTACAAACCACGCCCACACCGGTCAGCTACGTCAAAAATCAATACCGTGGAGTCTACGCACCATCGGGGCCGAAGAACAAGATCTCATTCTTGCCATACAGATCAACAAGCCGTTCCTTAATTCCGGGGCTTTGGCCAGGGATCAACAAGTCGATAATCGCCTGTCGACGTCATACAATTAGCCTGCTTTATCAACGCATAAGACGGAGATATAAATGACATACGTCGACGTATTTCTCGAAGCAGACTTTGGGCTGGGCTCCGAGCGAGGGGAGGATGGTACCTTTCGCGCCACCCTCGGGAATATCCTTGTTCTTGAGCGACTGTGTTGAGGCGAGACCGTAGTTCTCGTCGAAGAGCTGTCTCTGGTTGATCGAGTATGTCCTGAGCAAAGCTGATCAGATCCTTGTGACGATAACTCATGTTTAAACGACTTACTCCCTGTTCCTCGAGCGAACCAATCGAATACCACCACGAGCGACGTCTCGGAAACGGATATGGAATCCACGGAACTCGTTCCCGATGACAAAGAAGATACCGAATGGCTTCTTCGGGTACTCAAAATCTGGCAGGAAGTCGGGTGCGAGACGGAAGGAGAGAGCAACTTTGGTAGGTTGGTAGAAGTTGGTCTTCAGGACGTGCCTGGAGCAAGAACATGTTTAGCGGAGATAGGGTTCAGAACGAGAAACGAGCGCACTTGTTGAAGATGAGCAACGATTCGAGAACCTGCAGCTCGTGCTTGTTGGCCACGGTACGCCGAATCTTCTCGTATAGCTGCTGATCAGTAAGCACTTCAACAGTCTGTAGACGTTGGTACGAGAGTGTTGGCCTATTGTGGACAAGGAGAAAGTTATTAGTAAACAAAGCGAAAGCGGGACGATGATACGTACATCAACTGCGAAGCTTCATCCGCACCAGGGTAATGTACCATGGCAAAGTTGACATACAGAAGGTTGACCTACACGCGCGTATGAGCACACACCACAAAACACAACATCACCAAGCATGGGGTACTCACCAAGTCGGGATGCGCGTGGAGAACCTGCGCGATACTCTCACGAGTGAAAGTCTCCTCCCTGAACCGTCTCTTGATATCATTGAGGACCTCGGCATGCGATGGATTCGACTCGTCCAAGATATTCTTCAGCCCGAGATATGCAGAACCGAGGCGGTTGCAGAAATGTTGGGCGAAGATCCACCCGCAGTCTGGACGGATACTCATCAGAAATCAGTCTCGTAACTCGGGCTTGAAAGACTCACAGGCGTAGGTAGCTTCCTGGACTGCGTGGGACGCGACAAACGCGTCGGTGGCATAGAAGAAGGGGTTGTCGGGGAGACAGTAGAGCAAAGACGCTTCCTTCATGATCTGGAAGATAGAGTCCTCAATCGGAGGAGCTCTTGCGCCCGGAAGAGGGTTCAAGTACAAGCTAATGATAGTGATGCCGTTTGAAAATTGCTCTAAAAATAACGACTCAGTGAAATTATCCTCGGGAGAACAGACAAACAGTACGTACCGACGTACTTCCTCGCACTGTAGAGCGAGTAGAAGTGGTACAGGTTCGATAAGGCGCTAAAGAACTTGGAGGTGCCGCCCATCTTGTAGCCAATCACGAGGCGACGTTCTCGCGAGCCCTCGACGGCGAATTGCTCGATGACTGGGCCGTAACGCTTCTCGACATTCCACATGACTTGCTGGTAGATATCGAGTGTGTTTTGAGAGGCCTTCTCGAGAAAAACGGTGTCGGAGACGGTACGGATATCGGTTCGTCTACCAGAATGTACGGATCAGTGCAATTCAAACGGTTTAAGATGACTGAATACTTACCCATCCGTACGAGTAGAAGGAGGAGGGTTCGCGGGGAAGTTGCATTTGTTCACGAAGTAGCATCGCAACTGCTGACTAGCGGTAGCCGAGACGCTTCCGGTACTTCTGTACGTCTCCAACCTATACGCGTTCTCCGGAGTCGAGCGATCGAGGAATTGGTCGTCGATCCTAGTTTCGCAAGTTGCGCCGGGGCCTTCAGTGGAGGTACGCCCAGGTGGACTTGTGTGAATGAACGTTGCGCCCTTCCCATCTTTGTCAATGTGCTCGAGATCGATCACGAGGGAATTAGGGTCATGCTTCGTGAATGCGAGAACCTTTGCGCTATAAAGTGCGATGATGTGATCCGAGATGGTGGATATGGGCTCGGATGAGAAATAGTTGTCGTCGATCCCCAGATGCGAGTAGAACCAGTTGACCTCGTTGGGGACAAGCTCACGGGGAATAAAGCCCTATGGAGATAAATTGTGTTAGTCACGGGTACAACGGATGAAGCCAGAATCGTAAGATATTCTTGCATGTAAAATTTAAAGCAATAGTTCAGAACACATAACATTTATATTCGCAAGTAGCAAACATCGATCAGCTGCAAGGGAGGACAACACTCGCGTTCGCCGCGCAGGAGTGTAGATGACAGATTCAGTTTGACACCATACGTCATGCCCAGACAAGATGAATTCCAGATCACAAATGATGAAAGGGGTGGCTTTCAGAAAATGAACAGGAGTTGATACCCACCTGAGCAGCGACATTGGCCTGTACTTTCGCCCTCTGTTCCTCCTTGCCCTTGAACACAGGAGTCGAGTACCCTGGCACGTTCTGGACGCGCTGCAAGGCGTGATCGCTAGTGGCAGCGCGCTGGCCTGGCACAGGCAGGAAATTCTTGGCCTCAGTCGGCGTGCCCACTGAGACGGGTGTCGCAACTCCCGAAGGAACTTGGAGCGAGTCGGACATGGCAGACAGTGAAGTCGCAAGGATTAAGTAGGAGTACTAGATAGAGAAAGAGATCTGGTTGGCGGTGGTTTGTGCGAAATGTGGAGGATGGTGGTTGTTTGTGGGGAAGAAGACAAATGCAACGACGACGAGGTCGATGGGTTTATATATGTCCGGAGCATGGTGCATTTGTGACGAGAAACCGAGGTCATGTCCAAAAGCAAGCAAGTCACAGACCTCTGCTCTCCGGGCGATCTGCGATTCAGATCGGACGTTACCTCCGACTTTGGCGCTACACACGCCCGGAGGCTCCGGGAATGCAGCCACAGGCCGCCGGCTCGCCGTCCGACAGCCCGTTATGTCTCAGAAGCTGGAAAGACTTGAGCTTCGACATCGAGAACGTTATGCACGACAGCGACCGCCTTCGAACACCCGTCTTCGTCGTTGCTCACAGCGCCTTGCGCAACATACCTCAGCGCTGTCGAAACTGACGTGTCCAGTAAGCTTGACACAGCCCACGGCAATACGGTCGAAATATGTTCGACAATAGATCCGACCGCGCTATGGTACCTCCAACCTCAATGCAACACGGCCGGTACTTGTACTTGTGCTGCATCGTACATCTCGGACGCAAATCTCGTACATAGTCACAGCCAGCCATGCATGGATCTTGCGGCGTATGCGGCCCTCGTCGTCCTCCGACTTACGTTTTTATGCGTTTAACTTTTGTTGGCTGCCATCGACCGCCCAGGCGGCCACCGACTCGCAGCATGTCGTGAAGCACCTGACCACCCTTTACGTGCCCTGCCACGTACCATTTGTTTCAAGATCCAGAACCCGGTGACCGTAAGTGTTATACCCCCATTGATCTCTGTCCTTTATACTTGGCGCGTGCTTTCCCTATAGGTACACTAAACACTCCAATTTCAGCTGAACTCCTCTCCAAAAAAGGCCTATATTTAACCTCAGAAGCCAATTTAACGTACTGCGCAGTACAAGCCATAATGTCCAGCTTCGGTGTCACTGCGACACTCCTTCATGCCGTGTAGCCAATGGCACCACACCCTCATTTCAAACGAACCTCTACACCCAGATCTCGTCTTCTTGATCTCCAACCATTGACATCCGGTCTAGACTCAAACGTGCACCTCACGAGGCCAAGCCCGTGCGTTCAGCCAAGGGTACACCCAGCCATTCGTCAAGTAGCCGAAGGAGGACCACTCCAATCGCAATCGATTTCGTATTCAACGTTCGCGAATACGCTGTTCTTGCGACTTATGAACGCATGCTTCCACTCTTGCCGCATGTAACGCATTCTGTACGAGTTCACGTAACGAGTACCCTTTGGTGAGCGATCGAGCAGTTCTTGTCGATCGTGTCTACGTACAGTTCTTGTTTCAAAACCAGGCCTGCGGGTCACTGATCTGAGCCTAGATCATGTAGCAACTCCAACCTGGATCAAAAGACGCAACGTGGTGCGAATGCATAAGTCCTCTACGAACGCGCTGTAGGCGCGTCAGTCTCTGAAATGTTACCAGCGTAGACATCTCAACGAAACTGGTGAGCACACACACAAGAGCTATTCTGTATATCTTCCTGTCTCCTTATCATCCTTCCATAATACTTAGGCAGTTCCAGATGTCCAACACGAGTATATTCGACCCTCACATAGCTACTTCATTCCCCAGTTAACGGATGTCGTCAATTGTGATAGTGCCTATCTCCTCGTACTAAGAGGCCCTGCTGAATCTACGTATACCGGCCAACTCACCTCACTTAACCTCTATTGCGGCAAGTAAACCCGCAATGTGTTTATTCATTGTTCATATCTCCGATATTGTTCTCCAGGTCATGGTCAAAGGACGTATCTACAGAAAGGCTTTTACTGCTTAGCCTGCGAGCCTTATGCCAGTATGTCGTCGCCAAGGAGGGCAACGCACAAGCTGTGCTTGCATGTACTGGCTCTAATCGGTCAATATAAAAGGCTCAATTCTGATAGATCTTCCTCGTCCGGTACTATCAAGAACGTACCAGGTAAGTCACAAACTTCAACTGGGACCGCAGCAGTAATCAGTGTCGTGTTAGGAACACCGAAACAACGGAGGTGAGAGGAAGAAAGCTATAACGGAGGAGTATTATACTGAAACTATAGCAGCTCGATTGCGATAACAAAGGATCACGGTCGCATCGGCATAGATATGCTGTAACCAGCATATGATATATGATAGCTAACACGGTTCACCTGTGCGAGCTCACGTTTGTTGTCGTCGCATTCTGTTGTGCAACCTTCCGTACGACTATAACACTGACTCGTTACACCTTTAGCTGTTCACCACTTTCTTCCCCATTACTCTTTGCTGCTGTTGCTCCGTCAAGTTGCGAGATGAGAACGTTAGTGGCTTTTGTCGCTATCACAGCTTCTAAAATCTGCTTCGTTCAAGGACAAAACACCACACTCGAGATTTCCACACCGTAAGAGGGATAATATTCTGCTCGCTACGTTGTTTTCATTCTGTTAATCCGTAGGAGGAACGTGACGCAGTGCATGTACACCGAAATCAGTTGGATTGGGGGTACTGGTAAGCTAATAGATATTCTCTCCTTTCCAGGAATTTGATGAAGTGCTTTGGCAGCTCCCTTTCTTCTTGAGTATGCCTTCAACTACTCTGTGGCATTTATACTTCTAAACTGATTTAACCCAGTATTTTACAATACCGACCTGATGGATCAGCGGAAGGGTTCTCTAACCAATCGTATTCTGGTCTCACGTACTCACCAATTCAATGGCTGACTAACTTCAGAGCTGGTGTGTAACCTCGTTTTTTGCTATGCATACCTTTCTTCAGAAATGACAGCTTACCATTTGTTCAGACGCTATACTGGAACTATTGATCTACGACTCGGACGCGAATACCAGCAGGCCACCGGCCTCGTCTGACGGGTTCGTAGTACAGAACAGTGGTGAGCAGTGTGCTAGTTCACAAATGCATTTTCGCAGCTTTGCATAACTGATTCAATCTTAGATGATACATCATGTTTGACACTAACAGGTTCAGAGGTTCTACTGTCCTCAAGTACAACACGAACACACAGTGCTACTTCTGCTACTCTAGCTTTCCAATTGACAACGTGAGTTATCGTGCTACTCTAACTTGAATGCTCGCCATGATAATTCAATATCGATAGCCCTACTCCCGCAAGCACCTCTTTCACCAGTGGCTCTGCTACTGTGGGAACTGCACCACACGCCGCGCCCGTACCGCAGACCAGCTCAGATATCCGACATCGCCACCTTCCTAGCGGCGCTATTGGTGGTATTGTTGCGGGAGGTGTTCTGCTAGTCGTGACCTCCGCGACAGTTCTGCTCATGCGTACAAAGTGGCTACGACGCTGGAATAAATTTACGGCTCCCAGGTCGCAGCGTCCTTCGACTGGAGATCATAATCAAGATGAGACCAATGGATGTGAATCGTTGTCGAATGCATGCAGTCCAAGGCTCGGAGAGTCGAAGAACGGGCGCACACAGGATCGTGCGGCACTCGAGGGTGTTGTGTCGACTTCCGAGTTAGCAACCCAACCGCCTGAAGAAATCGTCGACACTGTTAGATCGGATCCAGCCGCGACACCTGCCAGTGACATCGAACCCGCTGAACACCCTGACAGGGATGTGGGTGTTGTACACGGGAACCGACCCTTGCTGGTGGACCCGACATCGTTGGTCGGAATTGTAGAACGGATTACGAGGGCTGTTCTATCCGAGTCGCGCAGTGTAGGTAGGAATTATGAGGAGGAGCTTCCGCCACGCTATGAGGAGTAGAGTTTTATTGGCTCATAAACAGGCTTATTGTGATACGTATTGACTCGATATTCGTAATGATGCGGCTATGCGTGGTCATTCGCCACCCACTTCAAGCCAAGTTGTTATTGATCTTGACAATACCGATGTTCTCACGGAAGCCAGAACAACATTCATTCAGAAGTCCACAAGTTGCGTGACCTGAGCTACATGTCCGAATTTATCTAGCCATCTCTGTCCAAGTGTCGTCCGTGAGACCAGCCAGACTGGCAAAGGCGCAAGAACGCCCTGGTGAGTATCGACATAAGTGTCCTCAGTCATCTCTTCTACACCATGGCTGATATACCAATTAATACATATAATTCACGTACATGGGTATGTGACGTACCGGCTCAATAAATGATCTTTCACAACGCTTGCGTCTTCCTCTTCGACGTCTTCGCAGTACGCACAGCTGAAGACGCGATCCATTTCCCACCAGATACTGGCCCTGCGTTCTGCCTCCTCCCACCCCTCTCCTGCCGGCCATATTTGTTCATCGCCGGCAGGAGCTAACACAGGGTGTGGTGAATTGCATCTGTGCGTCGCCTACATGAGAATTTATATTAGCCATCAATCATGCGTAGTACTCGTTGTGAGCCCGGGAGTAAGGAGTGAATGAATACGTACCGCTGTACGCCAATTCATAATTGGGATGCCAGGTCCCTCCGGGTCGTGCGAAAGACACTGAAGCCACACGTTCTCCTCGTCCAAGTCGTCAGGCGTTGCAGTTCTAGGATCAAGCCCACACAATTTAATCACTACCTCCGTCTGGTGTGTGCCGCTCGCATTCAGCAGATTCATAGGTATAAAATGGTAAACGCTAGTCGCCACGAGCTCGAATGCAGCGCACATGATCTCGTAGTCGTCTGGGGAGAACCACTCGGGTACGTCAGGTGGAGGAGCACGAGAAGAACATTGATGGTACATGGCATAGGGAAGTCTGAGGGTTACGTGGCAGTTGAGGCAGGTGAACCATCCGGCGAGTGCGAGCTCGAAAGGGTCCACGGAGTCGTCGATTCCGAGACGTTCGCGAGTTTGCTTGACAAACATTTCTTTCATCTCTCGCTCCCATGTATCCAGAAATTGAGGCATGAGTTCCCACAGGGAGCGTTGTAGCTCTTCGGTGCCAACTGAGGCTTTGGCGGGGCTGAATAATTCATAGATCTCTGGTATGACCATGGTGAGTCCGAGGAGGAATGTCTGGCTGCGAAGGGGTGAGGCGAACTGCTCGACGACGTTGTTTACTATTGATAGGCGTTCCACAAGAATTCTCTCCATGTCCTTCTTCCGACAGAAGTCTCTGACGTTCTCCATGTATTGAATCACAGCTTCTTGGATGTTGGTCCATACTTAACATCATCCGTAAGAGTCAGCTCTCGCACTCGCTGTAAAGAAGAAAGCACTAACTTCTGGCAGTCAATGCTTGGGGCTTTCGTACTTCTGGCAGCTTTTCAAATCCTTCCATGTCCAACACCCAATCCTCCTCGTCCATCATCCGATCGAGTTCTTGTCCATAACCAGCTTCTCTCAGACGGACGATAATGCTGTCAAGAGTAAGTACGCGGAAACATTGCACGTGTATGGGGAGAGTGCGTACTCTTGCTTTCGTTTCTCGCGGAGACTATTAAGCTCGATAGAGCGAGTGGCCCTGCTATCTTGTAAGAAATTCCATAGCTCCTCTGTGCTCTAACGAAATGATGAGCGGATAACAGTATACTGGCCACTCGCGCACCTACCTTGCTTCCCACGAGAGATAGTACTAGGTCTTGTCTGGTGTTTAGATAATGCAAGAGCGAGTCCTGCGGAATCGACTGCAGCTCGTTGAGAAGGTAGTCTAGCTGCGGGATATAAAAGCAATTTCCCGCTTGATAACATCGTTGATTAGCCCCTGAGTTGACGTTCGTATAGAGATATACTGTACCAGACGCTCCCAAGCTTAGTGTCGGAACAAGATCTTCGATATATAAAGGATGGATCAATTGAAACACATCCTCATCAATCACTCCCGGGGTACGGCAGTCGTATATGGGAATACTTCTATTAACGCACGTCGCACTTCAGTCAGCCTAAGCCGTATCACTGGTAACGAAGCTTACAATTCCCCGTAGCAAGCTTTGCATAGCCTGACTCTGCATGCCAGGTATACATCATGACAGTTCTGTTTCAAGCAGTTCTGAATGCCGAAAGGGGGTGATCATGACGGGGAAAAGGCTCGAGTGGTTGATGGTGACATACATGACAGCGTGCGTCAAACATCAGGTTGGCATACTCCGGCTCGCTTAGGTCTGGTGGACACGGAGGAAGGCGTGGATCTATGACTGTAGCACGCGCAGCCATCCAGAATTGCAAGGAGTTCCTACTCATGAAAAAGGCTCGTAACTCCTTGGTAGACCGTGCGAGATGCAGAAGATCTCTAGGGTGCAGGTAATTGCAAATCTATTGACATGTAATGTTGTCAGGAATTATTAAACGCACGTTTTGAAAGAAAAGTACGTACTTCCATGATGAGGTCTAATGGCAGTTCAAGCATTGGCTGAAGTCTTCCATTTCGCCTTCGGGCTGCACCACGTCTACTTCTCGACGGGTTGCTCATATAATTATGGTCTGGATTTGGCACCGTCGTATCCATTTTTTTCACTGATAGACGTTTCAGGGTTTGGTATTCCAGTGCGCCGACGGGTTTGAGTTAGGAGGTGGCGTCCAGGAAAAAGACGACGCGGGAAAATAAGGGCAATTAACGTCACGTGAGCGCGTGTTTGGCGCTTGATTAAATGGCCTTTTTTCGCCAGTGACGGCCGCCAATTAATTAATTGAGCCTTACTAGTGTCCTAAGTAATCTCGAGAGAATAAGTGAAATCTTACAGAGGAAGACCAATAACTATTGACTCGGGCGCAAAGGTCCACAAATCTGGCAGACAATGATAAATACGTATGTGGCGTTAGGACCCCAAACCACTCCCGCGCGCCTAGAAGACTACGTGAACCTCAATTAACAGCCACAACAGGACATAAACACAGGCTTGTATTATGTTATGATTTGATACTAGGGAGTTATTCGTTGGCCACAATAAAAGTTAGAGAGGAGACAACACTATTGCAAGCCTCCTCTAGTAATGAAGGAGGTAAGTCGTGATCTAGCTGTATGTAGTACACTATCCTGATGACTGTCAAGTTTACGGAGGCGTAGATGACGTCTGCGGGTAGAGGGCGGTAAACATTGCAAAATGTAACACCATTCCTTGAGACATTCAGCGGCAACCGGACGCAGATCTGGAATTTCATGAGTCATGAGGTCGACAAGGTCACGGGCAAACTCTAAGTTGGAGTATTTCTGTGAATACATAGCTTTCAGTGATGTGCACCAACTGCGCTAGTAACGTCAACCTACGTGGAGAAACTCGCTGAGAAACATGTTTCCGACGAGAAAGATATCGAGACGAAATGGATTATACTCTGATTCGCTCTCGTATTCAGGAGGATCACGATCACGTCCAGGTTCCTCGTATAATACCGTCGATTCTGGCTCCGCAGATACCGAATGGAACAAATCATCGATGTAATATCTAGGCCGAAGAGTTTGAGTGCGCACGGTCGACATGCTATCGACTCGGGCCGATGGATGGGTAGCAGTATGACAGCAGTCATACTTCTGCAGCTGCCCTGCCAGTATGACTCGATGAAGTTCACGACAATGGTCTACGCCAACGTCCATCACAATATTATGAGCCGAACAATCGCTAACAAGTGTCAATTCGTGAGCTTAGCATAGGAGTATAGAAGTTTAAGATACACACCGATGGGCGACTTTTTTCTTGTGCATAAATAAGATACCCTAGTTCGAGCAGTGGTCGATCAGACACGGAGCTATTACCAACAGCTTACTTCACTCCATATCGGCGATGGACGTACCAATAATACTTGACTCATAAGTTCTACAACGTCTCCGACGCATTGAAAACTTGAACTCCGTTTGAACGCCGGGCAAAGGAAGGGCGTGACTACGAAGAGGTCACGCTGATCCTCACTAGAGTCATCCTTGACAGGAAATGTGTCGAGAACCGGAGTACAGTGGTTTGCTTGAGGCCACCGAGAATGGGCTCCATGAAGCGACTTGAGGTTCTGGGCTTCGGTGCTAACAAAGCTGGTATTCGTTCTTGTCACGTACACAAGCAGACCATCGGCTACCCGTGTGCCAATAACTTTACGAGTACGACTGGGCACACAGTTTTCGGTGCTGGGAGCCGGAGGTTCACCAGTGGATGTCTACTGTATGCAATTAGTATAAAATATAAATTGTTCGGAATCGCAAGAGCTGGCTCACTCTACCGTGACTATATTCTGCTCCTGCCAGTGTATCCATCTCTCCGGATTCCCCGCTTTGGCTGAACGCCACAACACCTTTACAACCTGCGCAATCCGGGGGACACAGCCGATACCCGCGATCCATTAGTCTTTGAATGTTATCATTCCAAAACGTATCCCAGTCGGTATCTTCACTAGATGCCAGCATGTATAATTGAGGTTATGCGGAATAGAATTTGCCAGAGATTGTAGCGGTATAGTCTAAGGTTGTTGTGAATATCGATGTTGTGAGCACCATACTAAGCGCTTAGCACCGACGCCACCGGAGGCCGGCAGCGATGTGCGCCGGCCGTGCTCGCTGCTCACTACCTCGCAGAGGATTTACTGAACAGGGCACTGGTAGAGGGTTTAGCTGCGAACGCAGCGATTATAAGTACGTACCTGACAATCGAAGGGAGAGATGTCAAGAGTTCAAACGTTCAAGTCTTACTAAACGCAGCTGGCTGACATGAATGGGAATGACTAATTTACCCACGACTCGGGTCCTCGTGGCGTTGAAATACTCTGAGCAGCTTAACCCACTACATCGACACTGTCAGTGTAAGAATACGAAGACCAGCGTATATCAGAAGTCCGAGCTATCCGGAGCGATGTACGACACAACGTGTAAGTGAATTGCTCATTTGACCACCATAGGTCGCTGACCCGCCCTCGAACATCGCACTGCATAAAGCGGGTTTACCTTGTTACTGGTAGTCTGCGCATCACTGACAACGGGAATGAATTGTCTTGACTCTTGTCAAGGAATTCTGCGCAGTTATAGTAAGTATATACACATCATTGAACGAGGAGTGCTACTCGTGTGTTCTCATATTGGGCCGCATCAAGCCCGCCTCTTTCCCTTGCGGGAAATACCTACTACGCGGAGTTCAGGCACCATAACTGATCTACGCTCCGAAGCACACTCAAGTTCGCTCAGGCTGGACAGCTTCGTCAGACCAATAGACCCGGATACCTGTAGCTGCCAGTGGCACTCGAGAAATGTATCGCTTTCAGGGACACCAAGCCTGAGGTCTGAGACCTGGGTGGAATGCTCATGGCCCAGCCATATAATATATGGCTTTGTCTTGGACTGGTTGAGATGTTGGTCAACGGTAACCCCACACCCACAATCAGTCCATTACATTGCATCATATTCCAGCCATGGATCCAATCATGGAACAAGAGTTGGGAGATGCTCGCACTTCAATGGGCGCCCTGTTGGTCGGGGGATTGGTGAGTGTATTGTGAGTATGCCGTTGTTTGGTTTCCTGCAAAACGCAGCTGAGTATCGAAAAGCTTAACAGGGATCGGAATGGCACAGGCATACTTCTATTGGAGGGTGTACCCAAAGGATAGGTGGCGCGTGAAATCGATTGTGAGTCTTGGCCTTCGGCTCGGCAGTCCTCACTTGGATCGCTGGGCTGACTCTGATACAGGTGGCAATCATATGGTATGTAGCAGGCTACACATGCAGGACTCGAACGTATGCGAACTTCAGGGTGTTCTAGGGCCATGGATTTCGTACACACAATCTTTGTGTGCATTGCAGACTGGTATTATCTTATACATGGGTTTGGAGAGCCGGACTACGATTACATACCATGGTACGTCACGTTCTCTGACTACGGCTCGTCAATGGAAAACATGCCTCAACCCATATCATTACAGGAGTATTGGGGTCACTGTCACCTTGACCGTAAGATGGATGGCAGTGCATGTATCGTGTGTAAGGTGCTGACATCGTATCATTCAGGCTCTTGTGACTTTCCTCTCGCATTGGTGAGCCAAAAACTGAAGATATAGAGATCATCTGAGGCTGATCCCAGTCATGCAGTTTCTTCGTTCACCGGATATATGTTGGTGAGAAGTGTAGCGTATAGTCTTTACATTGCCCATTCACACGGTATGACAGTCAGCAAAGGGCGGAAAGTGCTTCCAATTCTTCTCGTAAGTGGATTCAGCCTCATACAACGTGATATACGGTGACACTCGCTATCAGGGTCTACTTTCCTGCTTCCGTCTAGGTAAATCTATCACATTGTCATCGTACAAACCGTAGCCTGATGATGTTACCATAATCGATAGCGGCAGCCATGGGTAAGTTCAAGTTACCACACATATGCGGTAGAACTTATACGATCAAATCTCGTTCAGTCTCAACAGTACAAATGTGCGTTTTCTCAGTCCTGTTCGCGTGCTTTATGCCGACATCGAGACAGGATTACAATAGCAAGTTACCACGGATTCGTCACCCACTACAGCGTCAGTACTTCTATTTCCGTAGAGGCTCAACTCATGAATGATTTTGCTTCCAGTGGGTATTCACGATGGGACTGGTCAGTGCGGCTGTACTGGACGTCCTTATCACCGGTGCGCTCTGCTACTACCTACGACAGAGCAAGTCCGGTTTCGTTACGTGTGTACTTCATTATTCTCCTTGCGCAGGGATTCTCATCCCATGAAGTAGCATGAATGAGATTATTGATGTGCTCATTCGGTACACTGTGGAAACGGGCATGATAACATGGTAAGCTGCACTCTTAGCCTTCATCTGAATATTCCAGCTGATTGTGCTTCATAGTGTGGCGGCGATCATATCGCTCATTTGCGTGAGCAGACATGTCCGTTACTATTTGATTTGCTAACGAGCTCTGCGTTGTAGTGGCTTGTAATGCCCTACAATCTGATATTCTTAACGATGCATTTTACCATCTGCAAATGTATGTCAAGGTTCTATTAGCTCAATCCGCCTACTGAAACTGAACTTCCATTCAACTGATAGTCTACGCAAATTGCTTTCTAGCCACGTGAGTGTACGTCTACTGCATAAAAGCTCCTCACTGATCTGATGCTTTTCTGTCCTCTCCGTCAGACTTAACTCCCGAGCGACGCTGCGAGCGAGGTCTCAATCCACATCAAGCTCAGAAAAGAACAGTTCAATACTGGGCGGGATGCTGTCAGGTAGTTCGCGAAGACCGCACTCTGCCGCGGTTGTTCACACCTACGTACGTCAACTGGTTGAAGCGCACCGACATCCACTAATCCCTGTCGTAGGGTCCACCAAGACCGTCGCTGGAATTGACGAATCCCAAAATGGTGAATCCATAGCTTTGTCGTGACTACGACGGTTAGCATTAACGTTCTTACCTCCTCCTCTCAGCTACACATCAAAGTAGAAAAGTCGGTATCCCGAAATGTCGATGGAGAGATTACAGAAGTCAACCTAGGATCTTATGACGATTCGTCTCCCTTGGGCTCCGCATATTCCTCGCGACGGAATAGTGAACCTCCGGATCACATCGAAAACGTGATTGATATTGTGTAGAGTAAACCCAAAACGGGAGCGGAGAGTCAGATTGTATTTTCTAGGGTTTTCATGGACAAAGGTTTCGCTGTACCGTATCTATCCTCTATCTGTAGGACAATGTAGTATACTATCTTATGTACTCGGATTGGGTCCCACTAGTAGGTTTCAGTGATCGTAGTAAGGATAGAGTCTTCCAACCAATAGTTCTTCGCGAATCCTTTAACATCGAGCCAAGTCTGCTCACAAGCTTTGACAACTTCGTCAGGAAGCGGGCCTTTCGCTCTGGTCACTAACAGTCAGTCGCCGGAAAGACATCAACGCTATAAGAGGACACGTTACTCACGAGCTGAGGACTGCAGCTTCGAGCTGCTCGACTCTGCTTGCACCCAAAATGACGCCTTGGTCACCTGGAATCATCTTGCTGTGCCACTGCAGCCATCTGTATGACACCTCTGCAAGCGGAATACCGTGGCTTTCCGCGACAGCTTGAAGTTTGGTGACTGCCGCTGCCATTGGAGGATAACGAGTCAGGAAGAACGACGACATTGCCCAGTCGGGGTTGAAGTGACTATGCTTATGATCACTAGCCGCGGCCTTGGCCTCTGGAGAAGTGTCGAGATGCTTTCCAGTAAGATACCCACCAGCAAGGGTGGAGTATGCAGCAAACCGTATACCGAATTTGCGAAGGCACGGGAAAAGCTCGCCCTCTGGAGTTCGATCGAGGAGGTTATAGATGCCTTGATAGACCGTGGGCTTGATGAATCCTCGTCGCTCGCAGATACCTACGGCCTCCGCTACCTCCCACGACATGAAGTTGCTTAACCCGAACTCCTCGCTACACGGTAATAAGCTCAGTGCGGATAATAGTTAGTGGTGCACAACGGCGTACAATATCCCTTGCTTATACAAATCGTTGACCGCTTCCAGCGTTTCTTCATAAGGGGTAGCACGATCAGGGGCATGAAGATAAAAGACACGGATTTTGTGTGGACCTAGGTCTTGGAGAGACTTCTTGATACTGTCTTTGATGCGTGAGGCTGCATGGTCACCTGGGTGGAGGGGGAAAATCTTGGTGTCGATACGTGCAAGTCCTTTCAAATCTAGTGTCCCCAGCATCTGCCAGATATATATAGTTAGTTTACAAAGTATCACCGCCCTCGATAGCGTATCCACCTTCTCTGAAGTACCATTACCGTAATTCTGTGCTGTATCGATGCCAATGTGACCATGAGCCAGTATCACGTCTATGAATTTCTGAGCGGTCTCGAAGTCCTCGATCCGACTTTGCGTGCCTGGGTATCCCCATGTGCCAGCACCCTAGTTATTACTTCAGCCGTCGAATAGAGCGACACTAGCAATGGACAATGACTAACTTACCAATATGAGAGGAATGCGCGACATGATTTTGTTCAGGCTGCTGGGAATGGAGAGACGAGATTATTAGAGAGCGAGAGGTTCTGCTCGTTATAGCCCCAGTCTCATCCAGTAAATATATTCTGGTGTGAACGCTGAAGTCTCCCAATTAAATAATGTCTGGAGGGCTGTCGAAGCGCATCGGGCGGTATGTCACCGTCCGAACTGCGACTCTGTGTGAGTTGTCTTGCTTGTACAGGACGAAATGACTCGCAGAGAGAATAGAAACTTACCTTCGCTTCCGAAATGGAAGAATGTAGCCATTAGAAGGAAGGAAAAGGATGCATCGTCTACCTACCCAAGATGGCCCTGCGTTGTTACGTCGCTACTATTGGCCAGAAGAGCGGGCTACAAAGGTAATCAGATGGGTCCATCTTCGTGCCAACGAGTTACACATACCACGCATTCGAGGACAAGGTCAATACATGGTATGTGGTACGCAGCTCCTCCAAGTCGGATTTAGTTACCACGACTCGCCTCACGCGCCAGTGCTTGAAAACGAAGATGAAAACCAATCTGTCCTATTCCGTGGGCGAGGATAAGTTTCGAAAATTTGGGTGCATACGTACCTATCATTCTGGGAGCAGATAGTCAACAGATTGAGGACGTCGACAGCCTGAGTGAGGAGCTACTATCAGAAGTCCTGTTTGGCTCTGTTAAGTAGGATTCAAAGGCAAATATTAGTACTTTCCCCTTCCGGAGAGAATTAGCGCCTAATCTTCAATTTGATCGCAATTCGTGACGCAACCGTACGCGTCTTGCAACCGTCCAGGTCTGTGTCCGGCTCATCGATGCTGTGTGAGTTGGTCTTGGGACTTCATATCACAAATTGGCTGACCTAAACGAATATCAAGTAGAATTTGATGAACTGATGTTGATTGTACTACATAACAGAATACTACAGATAGTCACGGTCGACTCCAATGCGGCGGTGTCCGGTGTTTCACAAGGTAAACAGTGTCGCCGACTCTCATACCCCCAAGGGCACTACATACAGAGTGCCTCTTGGTCCTCTGAGTGTATTTCTATGGAGGTACTATTCTTATCGGCCGCCCAATCCGTTCTGTAGGCAAAGTATTGGTGTCCTTCAAGCGCGGCAGTATCCTCCAACATCCATCACCTCCCTCGATAACGTCGTGCCAGTCCTCTATGGCCTGGTCGATGGTGTAGTTGCACCGAGGGGCGATATCAAGATTGCCGTGTTTCTGTGCTACGGAGAGTAGATCTTGCTCCATGGACGCATGTATGATTGACCCAGTTCCACACCAGCCGCTATTCTCGAAGAGCGCACTCTGGACGATGAGCCGCTTGAGGCCCTTCGGAAGCTCAATACATAATTCTGCCTCAGTCATCGAGAGCTGAGATATTCCTCTGGGTGCAAGGGCGGCTGACAATATGCGAGGTAATTCTGGAAACTGAGATGCGCCCGACAATCGCAATTGGGCCATCTGGGGTGCTGCTTTGGTAAAGGCGGTAATGTCTGAGATGTGCTTGGGGAAGATAGGTGTTTCCCACAGATGTAGCCGACGCATGCTAGGTAATTGAGGTTGTCTGGCAGCTGTGTTGGCCCTCAATATCAACGCATCGTCCCCTAATATCCATCGACGGCTGCCGATGCGCCAGCTCAGATCTCGCAGGAGTGGAAAGTGAGGCGTTCGGGATGACGGTATGTCGTATGGCTCGGAGGCCAGGCGGCGGCGAACGTTGTCGCCTAATACGATGCTTCCTGTGAGAGAGACAAGGGTCGGTGCAACGGCCGACAGGATGTCCATGACAGTGTCCACGCCTGCCAATAGGTCTTCTTCAGGCTCTACATTTCCCCTCTCCTCGTCACCATCATTGCAAAGTAGCAGATGGCTGATCAGAGGTGGGGACGGTGTTGCCCTTAATATATTTAGGAAGCATCGCATGCGAGGGACACCGTACAACTTGACTGTACGGAACCTCGCTGCGAAAGAAGTGCTGCGAATATGGCGGGAGACGAGGGACAGCGCACATCCCGTACGCCCACCGTCTGTACACGCCAGCGAGAATATCTTGACTTGTATTTCCGACGGGCAGCGATCCATGCCGGGTATCGACGAGTACTGAGCGGAATGAAAGATGGGGGCCAGAGGCGAGTGCCGTCACATCGTTTTGGACGTAGAGTATGTTTAAATGAGTTGGACCCGAGTGATTGATATATTGAGTTCGATTCACACTCAACATGTGCATCAGGTTTTGGACCAGAAGATACGTCAACTGATTGCGGATACTTATTGTGCCCTCTAGTATCAATGGTGGTATATAACATCATCATCATGCCATCTGGTGATATATGATCGTCACTACGAGTCGGACGATGGCGCTATTGCCGGGATATAACAGTGCTCTAAGTAATACTTACTTGCTCGCAAGAATTTCCCTTTAATCTCTGCTGGTTGGCTTCGGCAAGGAAATCGAATATCAAGTCATCCAACCAATAATCCTTCGCAGAGCCTCTCACTTCCAACCAAGTCTGTTCACAAGCTGCAACAATCTCGTCGGGAAGTGGGCCCTTCGAACTTGTCATCACAAAGTCAGCTTCTGAGACATGACAGTAGCATCAAGAGCGAAACTGTCACTCACGACCCAAGTACAGCTGCTTCTAGTTGCTCGACTCTGCTCGCGCCCAGGATTACACCGTGGTCACCGGGAATCATCCTGCTGTGCCATTGTAGCCATCTGTACGACACCTCCGCCAGAGGGATCGCGTGCTTGTTCGCGACTGCCTGCAGCTTTGTTACCGCTGCTGCCATGGGCGGATAGCGAGTAAGGAAGAATAGCGACATCGCCGACCCGGGGTGGAAGTGACTATCTGGGTGGTCATTGGAAGCTGTATTGGCCTCTGGAGATGTCTCCAGATGCTTGCCGGTGAGATAACCACCAGCAAGAGTGGAATATGCAGCGAAGCGGATACCGAATTTGCGAAGACATGGGAAGAGTTCTCCCTCTGGTGTCCGATCGAGGAGGTTATAAACGCCTTCGTAGACGGTAGGCGTGACGAATCCCCGTCGAACGCAGATACCTATCACTTCGGCGACCTCCCAAGACATGAAGTTACTCAATCCGAACTCTTCGCTGTAAACTAGCTCAGCATGATAGATAAACTTAGAAGTAAGGACGCACAAGACTCCCTGCTTATAAAGGTCATTTACCGCCTCAAGTGTTTCTTCAAAAGGCGTTGCATGATCTGGAGCATGCAGGTAGAAAACACGGATCTTGTGCGGGCCTAAGTCATGAACAGACTTCTTGATATCGTTTTTGAGACGTTCAGCTTTGTGGTAGCCGGGACGGTTAGGGAAAATCTTGGTATCGATACGTCCTCGACCTTTCAAGTCAAGGGTCCCTAGTATCTGAGGCCCGTTCAGTACTTAATCTCCAATTCATGGTAATATATACCTTTTCCGACGTTCCATTGCCATAGTTTTGTGCCGTGTCGATGCCCACATGGCCATGATTCAGCATGACATCGACGAATCGCTGTGCGGTCTCGGAGTCCTCGATACGACTATGAGTTCCTGGATGTCCCCACATACCAGTTCCCTGGTGGTTGCATTGTCCCTTGAGCAAATGAACGAACACAAAATGACATTGCTCACCAATATAAGTGGAATGCGCGACATTGTTACGGCTCAAATTGCTCGAGTCGGAGTAGTCTGATATCAAGGCCAGGAATGTTGCTGTTGCAAGCCACATAATCTTTCGTTTAAATACGTTCGTTCTGACTTCCAGGTTGCCCAGCTATGAGAATGTACAGGCCTATCGGCTACGTTCGGGCGGCATGTCACCGTCCGAGCTATCAGTTGTCGTGAGTTGCGCTTCCTTTACAGGTCAAATTGATCCGCTGTAAGCCGTGAAGAGAAAGCGAGCACTGTGTCCCGAGTTCTTATCACCAGTGGCGAGAAATGGAAAGCCTTCTCCTGGTTCCAGAGGTGCCTGCTGTGTTGCATAAGTATTAGCAATCTCCCGTTAATGCGGAAACATCATCATTGCCGACATACCGGATTAAGCTGATGACTTAGACCATGGGGCAAGGCGTTGCAGATATCCTATAAGCACGAAACGCCTACGCATCTGAATAATAGATATAGAGCTCAGCGATTCACCAAACGGTGTGGAAGCGAAATATCATACTATATGAGTTGACAATTCAGCGGATATTCCTCATTGATATGGTAGCTTGGGGTATTTATAATATAGCGACTTCGCAATACGCCTACACATAAGGTTGGAAGCGAAGAATATGTGGCTGTGCACAGAGGCGTAGTGGTGAGTTTGTTTGGTCTTGTTAGGATCCAAAGCTGTTGACCTTCCCTTTTGGGACAGGAGGCGTGTCTGTTTCGGACGCTGTAGGCAGTCATGCGACCAGGTCACACTCCTCCCTGATGAGGTCACGTACAGTCTACCCAGAGCTTACTGTACTCACAGAGGCCCGCGGGAAGAGCTGACAGCATACCGCAGCCTTCTTCCCATACTCCCATCTTCTGCTCAACTTTGCCCGCAGCTATTCGTCGTCGACCGCCACAGTCTTCAACGCCGTGATTCCCGGTGAGTGCGCCAACTGGTGCGCGGCTCAGAAACCTGATTGCTAGCGACAACAGTTGAACGTGATTCTCCAATCAGAGATGACGAATTACGAGCGTTCGCCATCCGACCTTCCTCCTGAGTTGCTTGAACGCATCTTTCAACTGCACGCGAAGTCATGCAGAGAGCCTAACGTCGATGCGGAAAGTACGGATTGCTCGTTAACAACGAATCCCTATGCATGGATCATGGTCACCCACGTATGTCGTTACTGGAGAGATGTAGCGCTCGGGTCCGCCCTCCTCTGGAGCCACATAGTGCTCAACAGGAACCTCGACTGCATCCGGGCTTTCCTAGCTCGCTCTCAGCAAGCACCATTGACCGTTGTACAGCCGCGCTCTGCTTGTTCAGGAGCCATGACCCCCGTGGCACCAGTGCGATTGGTTCTCACGGAGATGGGCCGGATACGCGCGCTGGAATTGTACATGAAGTGGTGGATCTTCGACGACATTGCCGCGCTACTCTCTAAGCCCGCTGCGGCATTGAAGTCGCTGACGTTATCCACTCCAAGTGGTCTGTACGACTGCAGCCCAACTCAGCCCATCTTATACCTCGATCATCGGTATAACGTACCTACTCTCGAGAACCTCCGCCTATGCGCGTACGGGTTCCCTTGGTGGAATGTAGCACCATTCAAGGCGCTGAAGTCGCTGCACATCACGAGAGGCATCCCGGAAAAGCCGTCTGTTACGCAGGTTATCCGTGCACTGCAATGGATGCCTGATCTGGTCGAACTCACCCTTGAGGACATATTTGGGCCTAGTCCCAAACATCTTACGTCGCTACCCATCGTAGATGACATCGCCGTTCTTCCGCACGTGGAGACCATTAAGCTGTCCGGGGACGTCGTCTCGTGCAGCTCCTTGCTCTCCAGTCTCGTCTTTCCCGGCACAACTCACATCTTTCTGGACTTCGCTCGCAAGGCTCGGAACGCAGACCTGCCACTTGCCACCCTTCCCATCTATAAGAAGCTTACAGGCATGCTTCCTGGCACCGTCAGCGGTATCTCAGCCGCACCTGGGCCTCCTATTCGTGTCCACCTAACTCGAGAGAGATCATCCTTCCTCATTACTTGTTATTCTCCCAGCTTCCCAGGAGATTTGAACGAGCTCGAGCCGAGTCTTTCCCCATCATTATCTATAAGCCTTCCCCAGGAGTCCGGCTGCCTGGAGGCTATTTGTCGTGACCTTCCAACGGAGTCTATGAAAATATTGGCTATCTCAGATCACTTCGAATGGAGAGACATCGCTGCGCACCTAGGCTCTCCGGAGAAGTTGGAGTTGATAGGATGGTCTACGGACGAGATCACGCATCTGCTGCGCCATGGGTGTGACGAGGCTACTCACGGTACGAATGACGTTGCCGAGGCTTGCGCTGTTGCGTTCCCTTCGCTTCGCTTCTTGACGATTGGCCAAACGGATACGAGTTACATTCCAAAGTCCGAGAAGATGAACGATACAACAAAAGTGTTGGAGGCAGTAAACGCGCGAAACAGGTGCAGTTCTGGTATGAGGTTGGAGAAAGTTACATTCGAGCTATAACATCTGGACAGTTTGAGGAGTCTATATATATCATTGCAATGTACAATAGCACACTCACATGTCACGAACGGACCATGTACGTCAGGTAGTTGGGCGTTCTTCATCGCATTTGTACAAATACTACACCAGTTACTTCGCAATATCTTCCTGGATATCACTATGAGTACTTCAGTGATCATAAGTTCGTCTGGTCCACTTACGTCGGGCTTGATACCTCTTGCTAAGAAGAACTTGACAGCTCTGCCGTGAAGAGACGCGCTTGTAACGACTCTGAAGTCAAATTCTTGTAGCCCCGCCTGCCCGATGTTCTTGCGTATCTTATCTTCTGTAAATCCGTTCGTATGGACGACAATGTCTTTGTACTTCTCGAGGAGTTCTGGTTGGTCTGACCCAGAAGCGGCAGGTTCGTTGAGGATGTCTGCAATGAGGAGTGAGCCAGACGGCTTGATCAGGCCAGATAGAATTCGAGAAGTTGCGTGGATATCAGGAAGATGATGATAGGATGCTACGGACTATAAGGTCATACGTAGTGAGCTCATGTAAGGGGGCACAAAGGACTAATATACGTACGATAATCACGTCGAACTTCGCGCCTTCGAGCTCCCCTTCCTCTCCTTTGAGATTGACGCAAACCGCTCGCATCTCTTCGCGTTCCAAGCCTTGCTGTTGTGCTCTCGTATTGTATATGTCCACCTACGCAATTATTGGATTCAGTTGCACAGGAGGCATGTGATACCATAACATCGTCCTACCGCGTTGCGACTGATGTCAACACCGACGATAGACTTTACGTATGGACAGAGCTCCCTAGAGATGAGCCCTAGGGTACATGTGACATGAGCGATCGACCTCGCATATCACAACCAGCCACATACCAGTACCACAAGCAAAATCCAAGACCTCAGTTGCATCTTCATCTAACAAGCCAGGATATGTCTTCCTAATTACATTGCAGACTCGTTTCGCGAGCTGTACCTTTTGCGGATGATCGTGGTCGCCGGATTTGAGAGCTTCGGCATCGAAGTAAGCTTCATTCGCCGACACGTAGTCGTGCTGATGAGATTGTTGGAGGTCGTTGTCGGTCATCGTGGTGAGCTTGAAAGCGGCCGGTAAGAAGTCACCGTGACGGTCATCAAGACAGCGAGAGGATTTCGGTAAAGTTTAGGGCTTGTAAGACATTAGGCCAGAGAAGAAATGCATTACTGTATTGTCGTAGCAGTTACAGTTTAGAGTGATATCAGCATCGGACGTTGTCGACACTGCGAGTGGTGGTATAATGGTGTAAGTGCAGAGATGACCTCGAATTTCTGGGCCTTCTCCGCCAGCGGCTATAGCCTGTCCAATTGCAAGAGTTAGGGCGCATCAAGCGCATCACCGACAAAGGGGACTTCGAATTTCAACCCAAGTATGGAAAAAGACGCCAGTGACCTTTGTTCTTCGACGCCTGACAACGAGTGCGCGTATGCTCGACCCAGGCCTAGTAGCTGTGCGATAAGCATGTTTTAGGCGGTGCAATCTACGATATGCTATCCGGTAGGTAGATTGCATTGTGGCGATCTCGATACTGATTTTAATTTTTGTTCGTGTAGGACAACGCTGCCGCCCCACCGTGACCTTTGGTCAGCGCGCAGAGCACGGTCAAAGCATACAGCACTTATACAGATGATACGCTATACAGCGCTGTCTCCCTAACCTTACGATGCCAACTTTGCTCCCGTGGTACACAACACCATACCGGTTTACTATCCTACCGCCGCCCAGGCCGCTCCCAACGTACAGCCTCCTTCCACAGAAGCCAGCAGATCGCCACACCCAAATATCCTAAACACACAGCACGCCCGGAAAATCATCGTCACAACATCATTTCACATGCACGCAACAGCCCCCGATCGCCCCTCCCATCAAAAGGCCAGGAAAGTCATACAATGTCATTGGTACGCGCACTCGTTTTTCATGGACATTAGCCGCTAAGACCCTTGTTTAGGTATGCGGGGCAGTATAATCGATAACAATCAGCAGTGGCCGGTTACTTAGGGGTTTACCCATAATATCGGTGGCGTCACCAGGCCAGGTGGCCGCCGTGGCGATCACGACGGCCGCACGCATATGTCCTTGCGAGAGGGGTATAAATACTAGGCCGCTTGCTTCTGCGAGACGGTACCTATTTTTCCCTCTCATCACTACTTGTCTTAAAGGCAACTCTACCACCGTTACTTCCACCCGCACGTCGTATCATACGCTCCTATCACAATGGCACTCGGAGATCTTCTCAGCTGGTTTACTGGCCTCAGCTTCACCGCACCAGACCTCCCGCCCAAGGTCCTCACCTGCATCTTCGAGCTCCTGGCCGAGGACTACGACTACGACACCCTCTCCAGCAGCCGCTTGGTGTGCAAGAGGTGGAATGAAGCAGCCTCCCCCATCCTTCTCGAGGAGTGCACATTCATTGCCTCCAAGGACTTTTGCTTCGAGGAGTTCCTCGACCACGTAGAGCACTCTCCCATCCGTCTTCACATCAAAAAGCTCACCCTCAAGTCCGCTGAGTTCGTACGCCAGAGCGACCCGAAAGAACGCTGGCAAGACGAGCGAGTCACCTTTCTTCGTATCTCCACGTTCCACCACCTGCGCGTCGCACTCGTTAATCTGAAAGCCGTCATCCTCGATGCCCCCGTCACCTCCGAGCGTGGAGACTACTATCCTTCGTACCGCCCACCTGCTGATCGCAACTTGGCCTTGCGGCCCCTGGAGAGCTTCACGGTCGGGCAGAACTTCCGAGCAGGATTGAACGCAAATTACCTTGGAACAGTTCTGGAAGCACTCCCTCCTATGAACCGCCTTAATGTCGAGTATGTCCTGATGGGTGGCGGAGGGCTGGAGAAGAACCGCTGGAGTACGAATCATTTGAACATCGAAGTTCTCGAAGTTCTCAACGCCACTGGATATAAGAAGCTCCACTACGAGGCGAACAAGGATTTCCCCGCGTATGTCGCTGCGTTGGCCGTGCTCGTGCCCTCTGCTACGACACTCTCGATCAACTTTGGACACTTTACTTTCCTGGAGAAGTTCGGGCAGAATCTCACCACGTTGATCATGAGCAAGCTCGACTTGGACAGCGAATACTATGTCCCCTACCTTCTTCGCAACTGTCCCAAGGTGGAGTCTCTCGCCGTGTACTGCGGCTTTGGGGTCCTGTACACCACTGGCAAGGAGCATGAGAACGTCTGGCAAAAGTTCTTGCCCGAGGTCGTCATGAATACTCCTTCGCTCAAGGAAGCTTACATCATTTGCAAGCCGCACAAGTTTCGAGGGGTTCCGACTACCAAGTTCTGGGCTTCGCAGCTCCGTCCTATGGCCGCGAAAGCAGCGTTGATGGCGCCCATGAAGAAGTTGATCATGTTGCTCAACAGTAACAGGAAGATCACCAACTTTGATCTAGTGTTCGATATGAAGGTTGGACACATTTTCGGTCTTGGGGAGCATAGGATTTTCGAGGAGCAGGTTAAGTTCGAGCTCAAGGATGCTTGGGACTTTTACCCTCATACTCAAGAAATCCTGACCGTCGCTGTTCAGGAAAGGAAGAGTGACGCAGAGGCAGGCATAATCTATGGGAATGGTTGGGAGAAAGCTGCTGAACTGATCCTAGGCCCCGGTAAATCCTTAGATTGAGTATTAGTGTTCGATACCAAGTAGTAGAAGTGGCAATTCTCGTGTGAAAGACACAAGGCGTCAGATGTCTCAGGCGAATTTGTACTGTACCAGATACTATTTCTGAATTATTCATGTAATCCAAATGTGATCCGATGAAAACCTGTACTGGGAGAGCGAGAGGGCCAACGTGTACCATCACGGACGTACGTCGACGCGTAAGGTCACGGAGTGTCACGACGTGTTGTCACATCGAATATCTCGAATTTTATTTTCGAATTTCTTCCTCGCAGCAACTTCTTAATATCCCCAATCCCCTTCCGACTCACGATAACAAGCGGATTCTAGAGTAAGTACTCAACTAATATCGAACCTTTGATAGATCAAAAATGAAGAATTCCTTATCAGGTAGATAAGCAACCCGCATGGGTAGGCGCCCTTGAACCTACTCCTTATCGCAGGGAATGCGATAACAGCTCTCCCACAAACTTCTCCCTCAACCACTCCCAGCAGCTTACCCACTGTCGCCGTAAATCATGGCCGCCGAAACAGTCCAGTTTATCAACAATATCACAGGTGGCGCTGCAGCCACTGGCCAGCAGCACTCGCACGACCACGGAGGACATAGCCATGAGCACGGTGGAGAGCACGGTCACACTCATGAGCATCTGGACAATGCAGGTGAGTGTCACGTAACGATCTAGATGGTGGTGCAGGATGGCCTTCTAATTGTTCGATTGCCTCAATAGGCAAGTACGCGGAGCGCGACCTTCCGGACTATAGTTCCCGTAACTTCGAAGAGCGTGGGTTCACTGTTGGGATCGGTGGGTGAGTATTTCCTGGCAGATCTCCAGTTGAAGAGTCACACTCACGATCATTTGCTTGCGAACAGTCCCGTGGGGTCCGGAAAGACTGCTCTAACTCTTGCGCTATGCCGCAAACTTCGAGATCAATATAACATCGGTACGCACCTCCTCCATCGCCTTGTCATCTCAGAAAACTGAAATACAGCCCTACAGCAACTGTCACAAACGACATCTTCACCCGCGAAGACCAAGAGTTCCTCATCAAAAACGAAGCTCTCCCCGCGTCTCGCATCCTCGCCATCGAGACCGGTGGGTGCCCACATGCTGCGATCCGTGAAGATATCAGCGCAAACATGGGTGCACTCGAGACACTGCAGGCGAAGTATGAGTGCCAACTTTTGTTTGTGGAGAGTGGAGGGGATAATCTTGCTGCGAACTACTCGAGAGAGCTGGCTGATTATATCATCTATGTTATTGATGTCTCGGTATGTCTGCTCGTCGTATCTCCGTATCCTATGTTTGGGCTGATGATGTTGTAGGGAGGAGACAAGATCCCAAGGAAAGGCGGACCTGGTATCTCACAGTCAGATCTTCTAATAATCAACAAAGTAAGCTCCAAACGACACATCCTGCTCAAATCCTCACCTCACAAACCTTCTGGCAGATCGACCTGGCCCCATACGTCGGAGCATCCCTAGAAGTAATGGATCGTGATTCCAAACTCATGCGTGGAGACGGACCTACGGTGTTCACAAGTGTAAAGGCAGGACAAGGCGTCGACGACGTTGTTGATCTGATTCTAGCGGCGTGGCGGACGGCGGGAAGTCCGGGGAAGCCTGGACCTGTGGGCGCATGAAGAAGAAACTAACATGAAGAATGTACATTAGCATGAAATAAGCAGGCCTCACGAACGGATTACTAACCATAATCACCGACACTCATCCAAGTTTGCTATCGATTCTCTAATACAGCGACATGCTGAACTTGGTATAATGACGATCCTATCCTCCATATGCTCCTCTATTCCGCTGCCCATACAGCACATTGCAGTCGAACGTGAACACACACCTACCCGATATATGTACTCACTGGCAGGACTTGAGAAATCGGGATCACTGGCCATGGCGGTTGACGTCACGGCAATCGGCGGCGCTTCTCACGCGTGGCATCTCCAGCGCTTAGACGCGTATGTTCTCTTGAACTCGCACTCGTAAGAGCGAAATTCGAATGTATGGTACGCAGATAGTCTATGGTTAGAAACAGGAAGATTGACCATTTTATGACACTTAGGTGATGTAGCACGTGCTACTGTGTTACCTACGATATTCTCATACGTCGAGTCATTGAGAACTTGAGCATCGCGAACAGGAAACTCCATACCAGACGTCCGATTGTAATTTCTGCTCATAGAGAGCTGTGCCGAGCCATAATAAGGGCCATCCTTCGGTTCTTGCGCCACAGAATTACCGCAGCACTCATCCCGTGGTTTACACCTACATGAGAAGCTACGGTACAGACTTCGGTGCCCGCCGTCTGAAGATGCAGCTTGCTATGTGTTTCCCAGGGAAGTACAACTTGCCTTCCTAGATGTAGAAGCCAGCTGCTCTTTTTTGATATCCACTATATCCTTCTCACGGCCAGACCTGCATGTTCGTCAGAGCGGGTGCCACAAATACAGTAAGGCTTACTGCCACATCTTGAAAAATAACGACGCTGACGCCAGCTCTAGACTTCTACTGCGATCATCAATTTGGCCCTCGCCATGTTGCACTAGCCAGATGCCATGCGCATGGCGCAGATTCAACTGCACAAAGTGGTGAGCGTGACCGATTGCCAAGTTTCCAAGACAAGGTCAGGCTCCTGGACATTGTCGTTATCGTTAGAGAAGTCTTACGACGCGCTCCTAGGTACAGTACAAGGTTATTTTACGTATGCGCCCCACATTCATTACTGATGTCCATTTAGGCATCCCACATAGAGCAACTGAAGTGCGTTTAACCAACATACTAGTCGCTAAGAATCATCTGAGGATTGCATACATAGGACAACCGGTCATAGCACGACACACGTTTTATCGTAGGAGGCAAGACCGTTTTTGATCCTTATGTTTAATCATGTTCATGATGATCTACAGGCACCATCGTCATTGGAAATACCTGGTATGGCCTCATATTAGCACGTAGTCGTCAGTTTAGGTCGCCCATCATAAACTCTGCTCTCTACAGGGCGATGAACTAGAACAGGTCAGCTGTATAGTCTCTAGCTTTTACTCGGGCCCATTCCTAACGCCAATCGTTCCAGAGACCCCTAGATTTACACCGGCTTGGATGTCTTTCGCACAGAACGAGTCACGGTTGCTCCACCGTCAGACACCCATAAGATGAGCTACGCGAGCTTCGGCTTTGGAAGGCGGTAAGCGGACTGAGACTAGGCCTGCTTCCAACGTCTTTTCACAAATAGTAAGATACGTGCTGGAATGCATTTTGTTGATCAGTCTAACGATAGATTCCAATTCTAGTGTCCGGCTTGGCTAGACGCTATCATGCATACTGGGCGAACAACGGGGACATGCGGCAATGTACGCACAGTAGAGCATATCGTCAATAAGCATGGATTTTGTCGTACGACTCGGGCTCGCAGATTGTCTTCGGCAGTCTGCTTACTGGGTTCAGTCAGAGACTGGCGTCAACCGCCGAGGCCGTAGGTGAACGTTAAACGTTGAACTCCGGGCGCAGGGATAGGCGATGCGCTGGCTTTACAAGAATAAACTTCTTCTTATCTATCGATGCTTGGTACATTGGACATCCCAGGTGGGGTTGCTTTCTGCCGGTAACGTTACATCTCTATTGAGCTGTAGTTTACTCCACACGTACGCTGAAATAGCTCGCACTTCCATTTCATATATGGCGATATAGGTTTGATATATCCTATGGCGTTATTTCTAGCCTATTCAGCGGATGATGAGTCGATATCCCACTGATGAATCTGCAACACCGCGTATCGCAACCATAATAGAGAAGCGACATCTTGGTAAGCCTTGTATGCCCTTGATCTACTTCATAAATAAGCTTAGGACGTCTATATGTGCAGATATATAACTGTCAGGTATTCACATCATTCAGCCCCAAGGGAAGCAGTCCCCTTTCCGAATTTCCTTACACAGCGACGATCATGTCGACTGAGCAACCTGTTCCTCCAGTCTCCTATCTGACAACTCTGGTCTCTCAGCCAAACACATTGAAATATCCTCTCTTCATAATTTCATTCGTGGTGGTAGCTCGTGCTCTCATCTCATCGTTTCGAAACCGCAACACCTTTCCTGGACCTCCAGGCCTCCCTCTCATAGGAAACGTTCACCAGATTCCCTCCGGGCTGCAATTTCAGAAATACAGGGAGTGGGCCGAGAAATATGGTACAGTAGCTCACGAAGGTTGAGAGAAAAACTGCTAATGAATCGTTTCCAGGTCCGATTTTCTCAATGAAGCTGTTCGGTCAACGTGTTTTGGTGCTCGACACCTTTAAGGCAGCCAGTGATCTGTTCGGTATGATTTTCTCTCCCATTGTATAGATTCCACGACTTAATGCATCATAGATCACTGCTCATACGTATACGATGGTCGCCCCCGTCTCACGATGACGAACGAAATCATCACAGGTGGCCTTATGATGGCTCTCATTGGCTATGGTGATCTGTTAGTACTGTACTATGTCCTCTAGCGCATACTGATTTGACATTGTTCCAGGCTCCGTCGATACAGGCGTGCTACTCATGATGCATTCAATGTCAGAGCTGTAGAAAACTACCAGTCATTTCAGAAACAGGCCGCCGCACTGGCGGTTCTACAAACAGTTTCAAATCCGAAGAATTGGTGGCATAACATTGAGATGTACGTTTTTGGTCGTTTATCTGAATATAGTTGCACTCAACAATACACCACGCAGATCGATAGCATCGCCCATTTTCCGCTCAGTATATGGCTGGCCTTCCGGTCAACTGGACATGTCACATATCAACCATGCAACTGAATTCATCAACTATAACGCACATGCTACGACGCCTGGAGCTTACTTTGTGGATTTCTTCCCCGTCATGAAGTATATCCCCGCCTGGATGGCTCCATGGAAGCGTCAAGGACTGGCTAGGTACGAGGAAGAGACGAGATATTACAAGCATCTTTTCGAAGATGCCTGTGAGCAGGTAACGTGTAAAGCTGAAGACGTGCGGCGCTCCGTTTCTGAAATCATCATATATATAGTCCGGAAGTGATGGGCCTCGTTCTTTTGCCACTCATCTTCTCGAGAACGAGCACAGATGCAACTTCACAAAAGAGGAGTCAGCTTGGCTTTGTGCGATGATGATGTGAGTTCATCGATATATGCAGAACCATGCAATTTTTATTCATCACTACTTCTAACCAGCTTCGGTGGGATGGAAACGGTATGTTTTCGCGTATCATGACTATGATACGTAAATCTTACTGATCGACGTAGACACATACAGCAATGACGTGGTTCATCCTAGCTATGCTTCACTATCCACACGTTATGAAAAAAGCACAAGCCGAGCTCGATGCTGTCGTGGGTCGTGACAGAGCGCCGAACTTCAAAGATGAAGACCGACTTCCGTACATCACCGCACTGGTCAAAGAGACTCTGCGATGGCATCCGCCCTCTCCCTTAGGTATGCAGCATTACATACCATCAGAAACATGAACTGAACGTATCTCTAGGAATGTCTCATCGGGCACTTGAAGTGAGTGAACGACATGAGAGGTGGATCGTAACTCTTACTCACCATTCGACAGGATAACTGGTTCAGAGGACACCTGATCCCGAAAGGCATGTCGTCGCTTATAGCACCGTATACTATGATACTAAGGCTTTTGACAATTGTTACAGACACTATTGTGATAGGAAACATCTGGTAAGTATATCTTCGTTGTAGGCCTGTGAGCGAAGATGTCCATTGACTCGTCGTGTTGCACAGGTCTATGAACAAGTAAGTATAACGTAGCCTCTATTAAGGCAGATATTCAGAAGGACGCATACTAAATTTGATTGTCGCAGAGATCCTGAGATTTTCCCTGACTACGATGTATTTCGTCCGGAGCGGTATCTCGAAGACAATGAGAAAGTCGGAGGTGCCTTAGGGGACACCCACCAAATGGGACACGCAGCCTTTGGCTTCGGACGGCGGTAAGTGGCACGGCATGTTCGCCCTTCTCAAGTGTTTAATAAGAATACAGTATCTGTCCAGGGATGTTCTTCGCCGATCAAGGCTTGTTCATTGCGATTGCGACTTTGCTGTGGGCGTTCGATCTGCGACCTCCTCTCGACAAACAGGGTAAAGAGGTGCTACCGCCTACTGACAAGTGGATTGATATCGGGCTGATAGTGTAAGTATTGTGCAGCTAAGTCGTATTCCTTTTGCTCACTACCAGCATCCAGACGACCTGAGCCCTATGACTGTCGATTCATCCCTCGCTTCCCTGAGGTACAAGACATCATGGAGGCTGAAGCTGGAAATGCATGAGATACCAACCCGGGCTTCTTGAGTTTTGATTCATTTTTGGCTGCAATGTAGGAACACGGAGGATTGTGTTGTTTCAAGGAGTTAATAGAGACCTACGCAACGAAATTGTAGATGTCGATGACTTACACTCACGGCAGAGCTTGCTTTCCGCTCAAATAACCCCGCTCGCAAGTCCAGGATTCAGTGCTGCTGTCAGCTATTTCCTTACGGGTTACAACCACGTAAACATGCAATACATCTTCTCAGCAGAAACTTGAAGAGCAGCGACAACCAGGCCTCAGTACACAGGCGTCTCTAATTGAGGAATATGCACAATGACCCCTGACACTGCTTGCCCCGTCAAGGATTCCCACGACCGGCGTCGGTGATGCGACAGCAGACGCCACCAATTGATCGTAATTTTGTCCTTCTTCGTCGTCCTCATCTGGCCATGACCGAGTCGGCACTGGCAGGAGGTGAATACCCTCGTAAAGACAGTCAAGCATCTGAATGGGTCAGTTATCTCTACTTTTAAATCAGCTCTAAGGATGCTCATATACTTACTTCCCCTGAAGGTCATCCATATGACGGCGGTAGAGGAATCGTTCCTTGACGAACTCCATGCATTTCTTTCTCAGCCCAGTGTTGATCTGTTCTTCGCTCAGCATCCAAATGCATTGAGTCTGTCAGACTATCATCCACCTGCTAGCTGGCGCTCCTGGTGGGACTGGGCTCCACCTCAAGACTCGCAGAACAATTGGGAACTGCTATGGGAATATTATTCACAAGGGCAAGCGGACAACGCTAGTCAAATCCCCGACGAGCTCAGGTGTCTCGTTGATAGCGCTCGACGTTTGCAGCTGCTAAGAACTCGGGGATCCACAGCCGTTCCGCGGCAGCACCTACCTACTCTCGGAAAGGACACTTCAGCTCCTTCAACCGAGAAAATCCATGGGATGTCACCAAAGAAAGCTCATGAGGTGGTTCGGACGATCGAACACCTTCGCAGTGTTCTACAACGTCTCTCGGCTTCTGGTATGCATGTCAAACACGTCGTGGACGTAGGTGCTGGACAAGTTCGTATACCATTCGCTCAGCTCTGCCATCGGACAGTCTCGCCATTCTACAAGTGCCTTCGGTACGGGTTGTATATCGTACACGAAGACCCTGGTAGAATGGCTGGCTTTTGCTTATAGTTACAGCTTATCGGTCACTTGTCTAACTAACTCTTAAGTCAGGCGTACTTGTCACGAGCACTGCGTGACGAGCTGGGCTTGCATGTTCTTGCTTTAGATTGGAGCAACATCCAGAGCGAAGGGGCTAAGAGGCGTGAGGAGAGCAAGAAGAAGGTTTCCAAAGGCAAAGCGCCGGATCAGCCAAGTCGTAGCGGAAGCCTGACCTACAAGACTTTACCGATCCATCCTCATTCGCTGCATGAAGCCATCGATGAATGGATGTCTACGGAGAACAGGGAACAGGAGGCACCGATCCTCTTCGTGGCTCTCCATGCATGTGGCTCTCTCACTCTGGATATCTTTCGTGCTTTCATCTCCGCACTGAGGGATGGCTCCGTCAACAACAGGTGGAGACCTGCAGCTGCACTTGTAGTGGGATGCTGCTACAATCTCCTCGCTCCCGAAGGTGCTATGCCTTCTAACTCATAATTGCATCTTTTGGCTGAGCAGTCGGAATTGTTGGCGTAGATCAGCGATCCCTGACAGGAAGACATATCAAGTTCCATGAGAACCACCTACAGATGGCCGCACAAGCACCCTTGCAATGGAATAGAACCCCTGAGGCATGGGCTAGCACGAAGTTGTCTTTCCGCAAAACGGCTTGGCGAGCTCTACTGACAGGTATCATCCAAGAACGTGGCGCAGCTCAAGATCACGAAGTTGTGGGAAAGCGGTTGGGTAGAGTGAACGACGCAGTCTATGACAGTTGGTCGTCATTTCTTGAGACTGCAGGCGAGAAGTTTGGGGTGGCCGTTACAGGTGCAAAAAAGGATCAAGAGGCAGAAGGTCGTGTGGAGATCTTCCAGCTGTTACGATGCATTCTCGGCCCTGTGGTGGAGAGCTTTATATTGCTAGATCGTAAACTATGGTTGAGAAACGCGTTGAAGGTGAGTACCCTATCCTTCTTCCTGACTGCACTCCATAATGATAACAATTGTAGGGCACTGGGCATGATGTTCGCCTTGTAAACCTCTTCGATCAATCGACTGGGAGTGCCCGCAACGTTGCAATCGAGGTGACTCCGGCTATCCCTGTACAAGACTCTTGACGCGTGCCCTTCTCCACGGGAAGATGTGAAATGCATGACGTTGTAATATTCTGATAATGCTTTGAGCGCTTTAAAATATCGTTCACGTCCTCCTGATTGAATTTCAGTAGATTCTGACACGATCGAGTCACCGCTGACATCGTTTTAGACCGCCATCATAATCCGTGACGCACGTAGCACACGATAATTAGGGAATGTCATAGACATGTGCAGTCATTTACAATCTACGTGAGGCTCCACTGATTGTTGTCTCATTAGCGGGTGTCTCGCACAAACTTAGGTAAGTATCTGCAAACCAAGTTACGTATACGCCGCAAGGCTGGGAAAGCTTCCAGCGGTGTGCTCTTATGGAATTCGGGACCCTTCCGATACTCTTCAAATCTATGGAAGATAGAAGAGTAGGTAAGTAACCGTGTCCAAACGAAGGCCAGTGCAAGCAGCCACTTATGCTACTGAATTCATGATCATTGATAGCAATTGACAGGTTCAATTTCCGACTCGGATTGCACAATCCATGAGACGCTACTCGTTGAATCGGTCCACCATCGCACGATAAGCCATTTCTGGGTCGGTGTTATCATTTTTGCGAGGGTTGTGCATTCAGTAGCAGGGTTCTTAACCCCCTTAAGCTGCCCTGGTTGCATTACTTATAGCAGAAGCCGATGTTAGAACTAGTAAGTGTGTCCTTTCCCTACCGATACACAGTAATCGCATGCTCCATGGCACAAAGCAGTGCAGTTCACTCCGATCTGAACGAGATGGACCTCTTTCGCTTACGTTCGATGGGAGATACGCCCTTTGGCCTTAGCATCATCGTCGCAGCCGGGATTATCACATGGATTGCCTACTTTTACTCGCGACAACGACATACACCTCCTGGACCATATCGTCTTCCCCTTTTGGGAAATATCCTCCAGGTTCCTCGCCATCTGCAGTTCATTCCATTCACTGATTGGAGCCGGAATTATGGTACGTTCTCGCTTCGTGTATCTTACTTCTCAGCTTACGATTATCTAGGTCCCCTTTTCTCCCTTGACCTCCTTGGGCGAGAAATAGTAATCATCAATACCTTCAAGGCTGCTGGAGAGCTACTGGGTATAGCTTGTCCTGCCTCGTTCAATAGATGCACAGGACTCAGCATTAGACAACAGATAAATGTTCGAACATCTACAGCAGTCGGCCATACTCAGTCATGGCAAGCGAAGTGCTTTGTGGGGGTACCTTCATGCCGTTGGAAGTAGATATGGATAGGTATGCTTCCCGAACTTTACGGTAACACTCATGATATGTGCTCAGCATTCGTCTAGATGGCGTAGATGGCGCCGTGCTAGTCATGAAACGTTTGGGCCGAACGGAGTGAAAAGATCCGAATGCCAACGGGCAACGACGAAAGCTGCTATCTTGGCCACACTGCGCACCATTGTCGAGCCCGACAAGTGGGATCATAACCTAGAAGTGTTTGTAACTCCATCCCATAACATAATCTGGTACACTAACACAGACGTGCTTAGATTTGCTGCTTCAGGTATATTCAGTGCCGTCTATGGGTGGGCTCCACTCGACGCAGATTCACCCCACATCGAGGCGACGTATGAACTTGCCACTCGTATATCTAATGCTGTTGTTCCTGGGGCTTACTTTGTGGACATATTCCCGTTCATGAAATATTTGCCGGAATGGATAGCAGGTTGGAAACGAGATGGCATGTCCTGCCAGAGACGATTGTCAGAGAGATTTGAGGCGCTCTTATCTGATGTTGCTGAGAAAATGGTGCGTCTATGGTATCATCCAGACCGTCCCACTTCGATTTGACATCGATGTGCGACCTTTCAGAGTATAGACTCTGCACCGGCTAGTTATGCTTTCGAACTTCTTCGCAATGAAAATCGCCACGGGTTCATGAGAACAGAATCCGCATGGATCGCAGGGGTCATGGTGTAAGTGTTCTCACATAATTGGGAACGTCGATTCAATCATGACAGTTGCTGACGCTGCCGTGTGTCTTTAGCTCAGCTGGGGCAGAGACGGTGCGTTTTGATCCGACAAGATGTGCCATACCTGATTGTGACGAAACATTTAGACTTCTACCGCGATGGTGAACTTCGTGCTTGCCATGCTCAATAATCCGGATGTCATGCGTAAGGCACAAGCCGAGCTTGATGCAGTGATAGGTAGAGGCCGAGTCCCCACTTTTGAAGACGCAGATAGTTTACCATACATTCGCGCGGTGGTTCGGGAAACTTTGCGATGGCGCCCTCCTTCTACCTTAGGTACGCCAATATTTGTGTACTATCAGCACATAAATATAACTTATCTTTTTGCCTAGGTGTACCACATCTATCGACTGAAGTAAAGTTCAGCCACCCTATCCCCGGTTGCTGTCTGATGTGATATTTATAATTAGGACAATTGGTATGATGGGTATTTGATACGGAAGGGTAAGCCACTTCTTCTGAAACACTGCATGAAGGAAGGTCTGAGTAATGAAAAAGGCACGATTGTCTTCGGAAATATATGGTAAGTATATTACATGGAAGCATCTGACGGCGTCACTAAACAGCACATTCATGATTAGGGCTATGAATAGGTGAGATCATATGTTTCCGGACAAGACTGGCGAATGATCGTGCTGATAGAAGTTAAAAGAGATCCTTCTATCTACCCTGACTTCGACGGATTCAGGCCTGAACGATTTTTGAGCGTGGATGGAAAGGTAGAAATCATACCTCCAGGGACAAGAAACATGGGACACGCAACTTTTGGGTTCGGGCGACGGTACGCGGCAATTGCCCACCAGATTTTTGCCCCACAACGTTAACATCTTATCAACTTAGGGTTTGCATTGGCATGCATTTCGCAGAGCAAGTATTGTTTATAGGAATCGCAACCATGTTATGGGCATTGGATATCAAACCCACGCTCGACGGGAGAGGAAAGGAGATAATTCCTCCAACTGACCAGTGGGTAGATGCGGGGACCGCGGTGTGAGTCGCCTAGCAAACTAAGGCAAAACTTGTTCGCACTAATCCATGTCTAACCTTTTACAATAGTCGATCTGCACCTTTTGACTGCAGGTTCTTTCCGCGCTTTCCGATGTCTCAAGGCCTTCTTGAGACACTAAATACCAACCTATGACACGTCGTACTACTTATATGTGCTAGGGGCCGAGTAATTCCGTTTAGTAGAATGCTTACACCTCGCCGCCGCTTTACAAGTAGTAGACCCAATGAACCAGGCTCCATTGTAACCCTGTACTTTGTCAGATACGTGACAAGTAATCATCATGCATGTGTTTGGCCACGGACGTCGGTGATTCGCTGGATGTGAGAAAACGCCACAAAGCCTCCGGATCAATCTTGATGCACGTCGGAATCACAGCCAAATTGATCGGAGCCGGCTGCAACTTCGACCTAACCACGACCGTCATGAATTCAGCGCTGCGGCTCGAGCTACCCTTTTGCCAGACGCAATTATGCAGCAAGGGTAAGACCCGTTACCGATGTCATAAGCTGGTCGAATTAGTATCTCCTACTGACGAGTTTATTTCCGAGTACTCTTATCAGGTTGTCACCGTCGACCGACGGTAAGTTGTCATAGTATCCTTGCTTTGCTACCACCCAATCTGACAAAGTCTTTCACATGTTAAGAATCTCATTCCGTCACCATACCTTCGACTTCTAACTAGTATCAACGCATCACTTTCTCTACCCTATGATCCCCGACCAAATTTCTCTCCATCTCTCCATCTCTGAAATTATGGGCCACAATCACAAACGGATATTACACGAAAAGCCGCGAGAAGACGAAACACTCAGTGACGGCCGATGGTGCGTTCTCGGACTCTCATCCGCGATATCTGTCCATATATCCCTTCTCCACACCACCACCGCGCCATACGCATGCCGCGAACAGTCCCCAGTTCGTTCCATCAACGTCACTGTCTCCCCATTTTGCCTGTCACAATCTTAATCTTATATCTACAATCTCAGGAAACAAACACATGTGCACACCACAGCATTATCCTCTCCTCGACCAACCACGACACGCCTTCGGTATGTTGGTTTCGTCGTCTCTCTATCTCATCACACTCATGATCTACGCATCACTTTGATATGTGCTGATCGTCATAGTGTCCCTGAACCTATGAGGTTAGTGCAGGTACGTAGCAAACACTCAATCAACGGCTCCGGCACACTCCATACGCAGTGGACCTCGAGTTTGTGGGAGGAGCACATTGGTAGGTACCGCGGGGCTGTGATCTACATTCAGGCTGTCATGCTCACATATGCATCGCGGCCACAGGCCGACATTCGGTAATTGGCCTCGTACCTCAGGTTCTGGACTCCAAGCTTCAAGCAGCAATGCTCGGAAGGAGGCGAATCAAGTAGCTTGATCACTTGCACACATGCAGGTGAAAGATTCTGTCCACCATTGTTCGAACGCTCACATACTGACCCTGCTTCAGATGCAAGTTACGAACTTATCCTCCTCTTTCGGACCATGATGCTCACAAAATGGACGAGTGATCAGCGTCTTCTCTCCCACACCCTCCTGCCATTAGGTTCATATCCATATCATCCCGGCAACCATATACAAGTATACATCAATCCGTTCCTACCCAATAGCTGATTCCCATCGTGGTTACTCATGATTTCCTGGCCTCTGCGACTCGACATCCAGGAGAGAGGCGCGCCCACCATCGGACGCCTCGATCACCCCGTAGCTGAGGTGAAGTGCGAGCCAATCTCACCGATCACCGAGTTTCTCTCTTCCTGGGAAGATTATGAAGATCTCACCACCTTAATGTATTCGAAACGCGTTTCGAATGCTGTGGGTGGTGGTCATTGTTGCCGTTCCTAGTAGGCACGGTATCTGCTGCGCTAGTCTGAGAATCTAATCCGACGAGTTCGAGGACTCAATGTTTGGTGCCGTGATGCGGTTTGCTTGTTACGTAGCATAGGTGGGTGCTTTCGCATTTCGTAAAAAAACTACAATACGTATCTCGTGCTGATCAAGACAGAGTACACGGCTGCCGTTTGCGCAGCCGCAGCCTGCCGCGGTACCAACGTTCTTCATCCCTCACTTGAAATGGTGCTTCTCTTTCTTTATGTGGAAGCATTTGCGGCGCGCAGTGCTTGTACTACTCACAGCGCAACGTCACCCGCCTTCGCAGCATCAAAAGTGAGATGAGTAAGTACCATCATCACACATCACGAACCATGATCGCAGCTCATCTTCACAAATAGGGCGCCCGGCCTCGGACATTGCTTCTCTGATTTTCGTTCTGACCGAGTTAACATGCGCGCAATAGCCTTCTTTAGCGGTGGTACATGCACTCCGAGTTGAGCTCATACATAGACGCACTATGTGCGCTGAGCTGATCATGATATCAAGGGTATGTCGGGAATGGGCAATGTTCTCCGTGAGTGCCTGCACATTCAAATAATCGGTTCGCGCTCGCTGATTCCAAATATTGCAGAGCGGGTACTAGACCTGGGACGTCAAGGCTTCCCGCGAACGGTTATTATGACATCTGCTGTATAACAGTGACAGCGCTGGCGTCACCCTGACCAGTATGACACATAGCTGTGCAGTACACAAAGCCTGTCATCCGAGTCCTACATATCGATTTAGATCCGAAGTTCAGTGTGTACAGGACACCATACCCGTCCTTGACGGAAATATTGGAGTTGATAGGCAAAGAGATTGCTCAATGTGTAAGTACTGGTCACCGTGGTGTTCTCTCTTTGTCTACATGGTACTAACTGGCCAAATAAGCAGGACAAACATCCACGGACCAGGCTTCCGAGTTTCCAGATATCCAACCAACATAGAAACGAAACAAGATTGGGAATATATCGTATCATATCATATCATCATGGGTGAGGCTTGAATTTACGTGTACGTACGCGGCTCGCCACATCACATGTACGTGCCCAGAAAGAACTCAAGAAGGTGGGTGTGAGTATGTCGAAACAACATGAGGATGAGGCACAGTAAGCTTTATGACGTCTTATCGTGATCGTGAATATAACCGTGTAACGAGGTGAATTGAGTCGAGGAAGATGATCTGTGAAAGGTTTGCTGAGATGAATTATGCAGTGACGACATTTGCACACTGTGATAAACCGCAGTTGGGCTTTTCATTCCTTACTCCGCGGCGAACATACACAGCTCGATAAAGCGTGTGCGTACACGAGGATACTGATTCGCAGTGCGTAATAATCGCGATGCTTACTTATTCACAGCGATAATCACATAGACAGCGCCGACGTTTCTTCCACTGTATAGAATCCAAATCCCGTATCGTAACCTCCAAACACGTTTCGCCAAGGGTCCATCCGCCTCTTCCCCCTCTCCGTCTCTGCATCGTCCAGACTTCCCATCCCGGAGCCTTCTGTGGCGCGTCAGACCTTGTCAAATTCGCCGAGAAACCTCGGAATATATCACACAAAGAATCAAAGTTCCGCACATGAACCCCTCTGCACCCGCGAGCTATGTAGCAAATAGAGAACTCAACATCGACCGCGGAGGGATAGATGCAATGAACAAGTAGCTTGAGCTTCTTAAACTCGCCAACGGTCCAGGCCCCGATCCACCTGCGAGACAGGTGACAGAATATGTACAAAGAGAGCTCGTTCTTCAATTCTTTCAATTCATTTGGACGAACTCGATTGAATAGCCAGCCAGCGGGGCCCGAACTTAACCTTGAACTCTATTGTATGTTGAGTCTGATCTTCCGGGTGACGAGTGGCGAGTCGGAAGGTGACATAGCACCGTACTGTACCCAGAGCGATCTGCGGGAAAATGGCGTACGTTAGCGTGTTTACGAGACTGCATGCGCACATAGCTGGTGGTGAGGCTGAATGGGTATGCATGTGCGCCTCGGTTCGGAGACAGAGTGCTCAATCATCGCTGCAACTGGTCACGGAAAGCAATTGAGCGTAATCGCCGTTCATACAATTGAGATTCTGCATAGTAATAGTTACAATAGTGGGAGCTATAGAGGATGAGTGGAGGCAATAAGCTTAAACCAGCCATTCTCGCAAACACATGATCCTGATGTCAGCCGACGAACTCCTCTGTTGGGGACATTACCTACGGAATCTGTGGACCGCAATGCACGCCCGGGCAGTGAGGAAGTGCAGTTTGTACGACACCGCCATCCGACCAATCCATGCAAGGCGCGTACATATCACCGAGCTTTTCTGAATCGTGGCCGCCAGACGCCAGGGTCGCCCAGTGCAACCGCGAGTTCCATGGATCGCGGGGCTCGGCCCAACTTACCAGTAGCCCCACTGAAGCCGACCAAAAGCAGAAGCATCCCATCAGAGCATGGAATTCGCGAATTCGCGAAACAACTCAGAGGCAATGAATCGCGAGAAGCACTGTAGGACGAACGCCCAGGGCCGGTGCGGGGAACTCTCCTTAACCTTAAGACATGTTCAGCCTCAAGACAAGTCAGAACATGGTGTAATCAGCGAAAACATCGAGTTGTACCTTGCACTGTAAGACCGAGCAGACCGCTAATCCAGGGCCACGACAAACGGGCCAACTCGACGCCTGCCTGAGTGCCGACCTCGAACAGGGATGTGTTGTAATCTTTGCCCAGGCACAAGAACCTTGCAATTCATTCAATAACGAAGAAGCATCGGGCGAACTTATACGGCTCCAGAGCCTGGAGTCTGGACATACCCAAAAGCAGCAAGGAAGGGAAGGAGAGATTGTGACATGATCCGTCACCCTCAACGGACAAACGCATGCGCACATGCAGGAATGGGCCCATCAAAGGAAAACGGTAACGGCGCTCGCAAGAATTTCCCAGCTTCGTTGCATGCACCTTCTCTCCGAATACGAGCATGGAATTCGAAGACTGCGCGTGTGCGGTGCGATGGTGCAGAACAGTGATTCGGGTTCTCCGCGCTGGGTGAGAAAGAAGGCGGCGCATCGAGCTCGGTGACGGATTCTGTTCATCGAAGTTCCGAGTGAGAATGGCAATTGTCTTTCCTAAATTACACACTCGAGTAGAGGTGCCATGATTGTGGCTGGATCCCGCGACCGTAGTGGCCGTAATAGGAAGCGAATCCGGAAAGAGCGACTTGCAGTGGCGGTCACGGGCGCGGTCAAGGTACCGATCCTAGGGCCCCCACTGCAATTCAGCCTTAGCACAGGTCTTACAAATTGCTATGAGCCTGTAGAGCGGAGGCTTTATCGTATATCTTCTTCTTTTCGTGGTAAGAGAAAGCTTCCCAGCTGATTCGTGGATTCAGACCAGGCCATTGTTCGGCTTCGGGAAGCCTGGGACACACGCTCCAGGGATATCTATCTATGAATATACTGGGGCGATAGAGAGCATGAGAGGAGACCCACTGGAGCTCGAGCAGCCACTAGCAGCATCTCTCTTTACTGAGTCGCGGAATAATCACCCACCATTACTGTGCATCTTTGCCACTGCTTCCTCCCCTCTACTTCAGATCAGTATATCCCTATCAAATGCATGATGAATCTGATTCTCCGAGAGCAAGTCTAACAACCAGCCATTGTGTTAGTCCTCAACACGTATATGGGTCGTCGGGTACTTACACCAGTGCCATTTTCCTCACGACCTTGCGATCCTTCATCCATGCAATGGCTCAGTTCTACAATCGGTCGCTGGCGCCGCGCCCGGTCCAAAATCGAGATAACGAAGTGAGGCAGAATTGAGAGTTTGTTCAACAAAACTCGGGGCTTGATAGAGAGGATACGCGAGGCAGATAATGGACCACGACCAGGACATGTACAACGGTGACTCCTCGCACCCCCGTTTCGTCTCCAACCACGAGCGTCGACGTTCAGGTACTGCAGGCTAATCGTGATACAAACCTACACAGACCGTTTGAGCGTGCGGTGGCTGGATGGCACTATCAATGCGTAAGAGATCAAAGCGAAAAGTTTAGGGAATTAGAATGTCGATGTGGGTCATCGACCAGCTGCCAGTGTGTCACGACGGCTGATGCGCGCGGGGGCGCTAGAGTCGTGATGGCGAAGCGTCATTCAAATTTCAGGCACACCTGTCCCAAAGAGGCAAAAAGGGCGGGAAACGTTGATTCAATCGACGTGACGCTTGGGAGAGAAAATCTCACAGGGTAAGCGCAAGCTCTGTACGCCGAGCCACATCATCGTGACGGACGGAGGTACGAGTGAGTAAGGTACGTACAGTGATTGCATAGCGCGAACGCAGAATTTGAGCCACCGCGAACGTTCATTCGAAGAGACGGTGTTTTCAAACATCCTTCATTCAGGTCGCTTACAAAACTCAAACTTTAACGAAAATCTGCCGAACTCTATTCTCTATTAGTATGTACAGCTGTACGGAGTGACAGTGTACTCAGGTACAGTACAGAAATCTCACACAGTACGTTCCTTGCTCTTGTTCCGTCTTTGCATCGTCCTTTCAACCAAGATGAACTTACTTAAATTTACAGTACATACCTTACCGCTGCATGCGCAGTGACCATAGGAATCATGATCCCGGGCTGTGCGGCTCTCATTTCTCAGTCCAATCCATCCAATCATCCATCCATTCCAGCGTCCCGTCTCCCCGTTTCCCCTCCCGTTTTTTTCTATCGAATTCATGTACAGAGTTCAAAACACTTTACGCCTCACCACCAAAACGAGTTACCTCTCGCTAGGCTGCAGACCTCCGTCTTCCATGCATCCATCCGTGGCTGCATGACTCCGTACATGCACTGTGATATCACCATATGATCCACGGACCGCGATTGCAAAGGACCTCTAGGAAAGTCCAGAACAGATATGCATTCCCGATATAGACGAAGATATCAATGTATCAACGTCCGTACAGGGTCCTCCAACTACCCTCTATGGCAATATTCGTGCAGGGTCGCACTACGAGCAAGCATCATACGCATATGTGCTCCTCCACTCCATAATTCACGGGAGCGTCTTCTCACCATGCACCGTGTCAGAACGTGAAGAGGGTGTGCACGCGCTGAGGTTTCGCGCATTACGCTCATTACGACATACAGTACTAACCCGGCCCCCCTCGTTAGGTCCCCTCCAATTAAAATTGAATCCAACTGTGAGTGTACGTATTTTCTAGTACATTGGGTAGGCTAGGCTAAGACCCGTGCAATAAAGGCAGAGGAATTTTCTGACGAGGAGTTTCAGGTTCTAGCCGCGATTCGACGCCGTTACGTTCCCACTGGGATTTTTCAAGTCGCCAGTGCTTGTGCGGTTCAAGTGGCCACCACTTTAACACTGTTACCCGAGTCGTTTGATATTGTGAGGTGTTGAAATTCTGACACGCCCAACACCGCGAATCGACGAACCTTCAAGCCACTCGCGTACCATAATATTTTCCAAGTCGCATCGAAAACAAGCAAACCCCGAGCCCAGCGCCCCGCCCACACACCGCGCACACCAACAAATAAACCGAACACCGAACACCTGCGATTTGATCGTCGTCCTACATGCAGTTAACCTCGCCCGTAGTACCGTAGCGTACATTCAACCCAACTTTGACCCCAGCCACGAACTAACGTACCCCGACTCGAGACTCGGAGTCTTGGCACGATATCACAACCGAGCCCGACGAACGTCGGTGCCGCTCGACAGCCCACGATCGGGTGGGGTGCCAGCGGCGTACCTGAAAACGTCCAACGTCCAAGAAGTCGGTGATCATATAATCGGGTGGCGTCGACGTCTATGTATCGCTTACCTGCTTACCAGAGACGAGCTTACGACCCTTACAGTGCACGTTCGATCGCAGAAGAGTGTGGGTAGGACGGAAGCAGATATTACATTGCGAACCCGAGAAATTGTCCTAAGGTAGTAGTACTTGACACGAGAGGGAGTAGGGTATCTTGTTCGACGATACGAGTAAATAATCATTACTTTACAACAAGGCACAGGGATGCGGGTTGCGGGATGTGGGGGATGAGGTGTGAGGGGGAGGGGAGTGAAATTACAGCGTATCGTATGTACGTACAGAATAGCCACAGCAGAACGAGAAAGGAGAAGAAGAAGGGAAGAGTACTCGAGCCAGCCAAGAAATCAACTAAGTAGAGAGTAAGTAAGCGCACCGTCAGGGATGAGGGAGCTTTTGTAAAGGTAAAGTACGAGGTGGGGAAGGGAAGTAGGAAGGTAAAGGTCCGTATCCGGTATAGAACATAGGAAATAGGAATAGGGATATGAAAAAGTTATTGGAGCAGCGAGCAGCGGATAGCACGACGACGACGAGTAGTAGTAGCAGACAGCGAGAGATGACCACCAAACGAGAGAAAGCCAAGGTCAGGGGAACTCAGTTTAGTGAGGAGTATTATACCCACTCCCAGGCCCCGGCGACACCGAATGTTCACTCGGGAAACTATACCTCGCCTGACTAGTATTATGGCTCGTCGTCTGATGATGTCCATCCGGACTCACCCGTCCATAGCCTCCTGCACCACCCCCACCCGAAGTAAACGGATTAGGAGTGTTCATCGACGCGGGCGCGCTCATCGGCGGCATCGAATGCGCACTGAGGTACCCACCCCCGCTTCCTCCACTCGAAGGGTGCAGAGCAGAGGAGCTCTGGGAGGATCCGTACAGAGACGGACGGCTGTACGAGTCCATACCGTACGGATGGTGGCCGTGGTGTTGTTGTTGCTGATGATGAGCGTGATGCGCCGCAGCGCTCAGACTGCCGACAGTTGCGTGTCCACTGGACATCGAGCGGCTCATGCCGACGAGGTGGCGTGTGGATGGGCCCGTGGCGTAGTCGGGGAGAGTCTGGAGGGACATGGGGTGGTAGAGGGCGAGGGAGTCGGCGGGCATGGAGGCGCGGCGGCCGGTGGTGTCGAGGATGTGGGGGTGCGTGGTGCGGGGGCCGCCGAGGGGGGCTGCGTAGGGGCCGTTTGTCGTCGGGCCTTGTGCGGCGCGGTGTGCTGGTGCGAGGATTCGTCTGCGAGCCTGTATGTATGCGTGTTAAAAATGCATATAATCAGTGAAAAGGGAGAAAAATACGCACATTGATCATCCAGTTTGAGACTTGAGACATGGACAGCCCTGTCGCATGACAGAGCTGCTTCTTCTCCTCTTCACTCGGATACGGATGATCCGAGTGTCTGTGGAGCCAGTCCTTGAGGAAATCGGTGACGGGCTTCGGCAGCTTGCCGCGCTTCCTCGGAGGCCTGTCGACCAAACTCGAAGGATTCGGCTGAGTCTGCTGCTGGGGCGACCTCTGACTGGGCGACACCGCGGCCACATTGTTGGACGAGGGCGGGCTCATGTTGTTGTTGGTGTAGTCGTTGTTATTTGAGGAGTTGGGGAAGGACCAGTCGGATTCTGCTTTGATGCTTGGGATAAGGCCGTTCGAGCGTGCGTTGCGATCTGAGTTTTGCCCGGATATGCGCGTGACACCGCCGTAGAGGCTGGGGAGGCTCTGATGGCGGATGGAGTCGTCGTATTTGAGCTCGGGCGTCGGGGAGGGACGGATGAGGGTGTTCGACGGGGACTGGTTCCACTGCTGGTGGTCGTCGGTGGCTGCGGAGGGTGGTGGTGCCTGTCCACCGGATAAGGGAGATGGGTAGTAGGAGGAAGAGGAGGAGACGGTGTTGGGGTTCGAGTAGTCGGGGTAGAGAGCTAGCTCGGTATCGAGGCGGGGACGCTTCTCGTCGTTTGTGTCTGTCACCGGGAACTGGTAGCTGGAGAGAGAACCAGAAGAGCGGTTGGCTCCTGGTTGGGGGAGACGGAGGGCGTTTCTGTCGTTTGGGAGTGGAAGGGAAGCACGTCTGCCGTCTGGGAAGGAGGCGATGGACGGCAATTGGACGCGTGGGCTCTCGGCACTGTTCAGTTCTGGCTGACGAGCGTCGGGCGGCGACCACTGCTGGTTGTCGGAGTCGTCTGCGCGCAACTTCTTTGGGATGGGGGAGGCGGAGGGGGAGTAGTCGAAGGCGCGTTTGTCGGGACGGCTGCTCGAATCCGACGCGGCAGAACTTGACATGCGACGAGAGGAATAGTCAAAGTCCGCGTCTGAGGACTGAGGTGTGCTGCTGGGCAAAAACATAAAAAAAGAACGCGTCAATGAGGGACGAGCAAAACAATGTGGCGCGTCGGTACTGACAGAAGAGCGGGGGATGCTGTGCCGGGGAGGCCGTGTACGTCAAAGACGAGGGCGTCGATGGAGGTGGACTTTGTGTCTTGGTCGCTGTGATGGACGATGAGTACAGGGTCACAGGCGATGGAGGCAAAGACAGAAGCAATTGCAATGTGGGGGAGGACGGCGGGAGGACGGGATGGAGGTGACATGTGACGGGTTAATAAGTATTTGAGGGGATGACAGGGCTGGACTGATGGCAGGCACCATTCATTGGGACATTGAATAAACTGGGACTCACAGGGCGTAATGGAGGTGGGCGACGTCGTAGGAGGACAGCGGCGCTTCTGCGTGGTGGTTGGGTGTGTCGATCATGGACGGCGTTGAAGGTGAGTTTAAGAGAAGGCAAAGAGGTCGATACGAGGATAGTTGGAGGTACAAGGAGGTGATAAAGCTGTCCAGAGCAAGGAACTAGTCCGACGGAGTACCAGGGCTGCCGGAGTGGCTGGGCGACCGAGGGCCTCTTATAACACTCTTCCATCCTCGAATACCACATCACAGGCGTCTACACTCAGATCCGACTCCCATCAACCTCCTTGTCTGCTTGCTTACCTCCCTCCCCTCTGCACTATCACGACATCACGCACAACAATGCACACAACGACAACACCAGTCCTCACCATGCCCACCGTACACACCTCATCGCCGCCGCCTCCTCCCTTCCACCGACCAGGCGCCACGACGTAGCTCGACGCTCAGCGAAACCAATTTATCAGCCCAATTTGATCCCGCGCCAGTTGCCGGATCTATTGCCCTCGCGTACTCGATAATTAAATCCGCCTGCATACCTCCCCGATATGGCACCTCTGTCCTTCTTCTTCTCCCACCGAAGCGTACGATCTGAATCTGCGTTGATGCTGATGGCCTGCACAGAACGAGAGGCCAGACCAGACTTGCGGTGCACGCGCTGGACTTGATTCCCTTTGCACGCAGAGCCTCGGCATCCAATCACTCTCCCCGCGGCAAGGCACACGGGTGCAGTCGATGAGTGAGGTCTCTCAGCCTCTCAGTCGATCTCTCCTCCGCCTGCCAAACCAGCGAACATCCCTGTCAGTCACCACTCCCCGCCCATCCGTCGTGGCACTCTCCGCCTTCGTCGCCATTCCAACCGTGCCATCCAAAGTCTCTCCTCCTCCTCCCCTCCACTCCAATTGCCCTCGAAAACCTCTTTGCTTTTTGGCTATGCGCGTGCTGCTTCCCATCCACCGGCGTCCTTGGTCCGGGTCCGTCCATAGAATGTAATGTATCATCCCCAGTATGGCTAGATGAAGACTCGGAAAAAATCCACCCATCCACTTGCTCTCACCGCACTACACATATCGCTGCTGATTCAAGCTATGCACATTCCATTCCAAGCACTGGGCACGCCCGCCCAATCCCCACGCGACCCCCGAATCCTTCCCTCTTTTCGAATTCTCATTTGCTTTTCGCGCCACGACATACCTTCTTGAGATCTCGTATGCATACACCGTGTACAGCATTGTTTACTCTGGCTCTTATTGACACCAGTGACATCTCCCAATAAGTAAGTAATAATCTCTGCACGAATGTACCATCGTCAGGATGTGGCCAGGATACACTTACACAGAGACCGTGACGCTGATACCACTGGGAATTCCGCACGACGCGGAGACACGCGCCAACGCATATGAATCGATACGTATCTGCAGATTCGCCCGTCAGGCACACCAGTGACACCGCGCGATGACAGACGCTGTGAAACTCGTCAACGCATCTCTCTGTGAACTCTGTGTAGATAGTTGATGATGGACGGTGTAGATGGGTAGGATCGAAATGGAATGGGGCATACGGTGTACTTATTTACTTATGTAGGTTGGTAGGCTTTCTCATTCGGTTCGTCTTGAATATTGCTTATGGTCGATACAGGATGCAGTTGAATGCCGACGAGCAGAAAGCTCAGACTGTACAGCCTTCGACTTCCCCTTATGCGTGCACTCATCATCAAGGTACGTATACTTACGGTACACACGTACATACACGCATCTTGCCATGCTTCATATAGCTCATTTTGGTATACCTGGTACGTAGCATCAAGCGTCCTCGCGATTGGCTGCCAGTAGTACGTGGGTTAGTATTATACTATGGATACTCGGACAAGGCTATGATAACATTTAGAACCACGATATAGACTTCCAGAGTCGTACAAAAGATAATCTGGAAAAATCTCACACGTTACACGCGACTTACGAGACGCGCTACACCAATACGTAGCTATACAGCTGCTTGCCACGGATTCGAATGCTCACAGGAATACTGTACCATCATAGAACATACGAACGTGCTTGAACGACCTCGGAAGTATATATACCACATAAAACCAAGGCACCCTAATATATTCCTTCTAGCACCCCATAACCAAGAGCATGGGGTATAAGGCAAAACAGAAAGCAATCCCAAGCATATGATCAATTGCAAGCGCACCACAACACACATGCTAGCCGGCGGTACAACACCTCCTCCCGCTGCCTGACTTCTTTTTCATGGCAGGGGTGCTTCGAGATTTCGACATAGAAAACCGAGCATAGAACGATCGGGTGGTTGGTCTCTTGGCGTGCTGGGTGAGACTGTACTGGAGTAAATTTGGTTCCGAGGTGGTTGGATGACTCGACTCGAGTTGAGTGTGATCGACGCGTACAGAGATTTGCGAGGAGATTTAGGAGGTGGTGTAGAAATAACAAATGTTGTATATGCATGTGTCTAAGAGAATTTTGGAGTACTAAGAACGTCGATATGTTTTTACCGTCGGGTGTCGGGAAGAGTTCCGTAGCCTCGTGTTTTTCGTTCCTGGTGGGTACATATGCACTGGCCCATATGTTGCGCCTGAGCATGTGTGGTGTGCGTAGTATCGCGTTGATATTCATGGGGGATGTGACTCATACGTTGACGATATACTTGCAACTTGCGTAATTCATGTGGACGAGTGCAAGAAGACGTAGGGATCATGGCTGTAGTAGAGTTAGTTCCTCGCATAAAGATGTATGAGCAGCAAAAATACCTCACTCCGAGTCTCCTGCGTCCCTCGTTCCTAGACCAACAACTTACAGAGAGAATCGCGGAAGATCTCGCATACGCTAGAAGGACTAACAATGTTTAAGCATCCCCGCCCTTTTCCCCGCCATCAAAATCCAACCATCCAAACTCCATCTCATTGGCACGTACCGCAATCGCACCTCACCTGCCCATCGTCATCTCTCCTCCAATCTCACTCAACAAAATAAAGTAGTGGTAGTGAGTACTTAAGCGTGTACGTCTGTCCGTCGCTTTTTGACACCCGCCGCTATTGTGAGTGACAGCGACAGACAGTGCAAATCCCCCTCGCCCGCCCCGCCCGCTACTAGTACACCCTGATGACAGCCAATCGCAATGAGGTCAGTCTCCTGAATTTCGAGATCGATCTGTAAGTAAAACCTCAAACCTCCCTATCACTAATTCTGGCGCACGCACATGTATGGAGGGTGGACGATATGTTCACCCGTTAATGCCTCAAGATCCGCATCGTTTTATGTATCTCGATTAAGCACTACATACCGTATGTTACGCTTTCCAAATCTTGGATAATTCGCAATATCATTTATATATCCAGATCCCAGTGCAATGTTGCAATACCGGCGTGGGGAAGGATGTGCATCAATCACGATTCATGTCAATGTCATAAATCAAGAAAAGGATCAAGATGACCCGTCGAAAACATATGCCGTTTCGTCCGTTCGTCGTCTGTGGTGGTGTGTGGTGTGAGCACGAGCTCGAGCGACATGAGAGTTGGAGATGAAACTCCATCACGAGGATTTGCGTGTGTGCAGGGCTGGAGAGCAAGGCTTTCGTCGATCACTGAAATACATACCACATTGTGCATGTGTGGATTGTGGTGCGGATCAGGGTGAGGCTCTGGGGTCGACCCTCGGACGAAGATGAGCTGTTTGGTGGTAAGTGGCCCTCGATTGTGGGGAGTGAGTGGTGATAATGAATATTGTGGAACTAATGCTTGTGATGATGGCGCACCGCATTTCGAAGGATTTCGTAAAATACTATAGGGAAGGTTTATGGAAATGAGCCCGAGCTGGTGAGGAACCGAACGCGAGTGAAACCGGATTTGGCGGGTATTCGGCCTGTACGTACCCCTGTTTGCTGGTATGGGCACCGAGGAAGCCTATTCGCGGTAATGAGGGGCCTAGAAAGCGGCCTGTGTATGACATGAATATTGAATCGTAATGTCACAGGGCAAATGAAGCTAGGCCGTTGTTAGGTACGTGAATGTCATTGTAAGGATTCGAATTACTTCGAACATACGGTTTGTTGAGCTCTGCGCCACACAATAAGCTCAGGCTTATACTCTGTTGCTACGTCGGCTCAAGTTCAATAAGGCGATAACGTGTGCACAGGTCATACACCCACGCCTTGTTATTATGTCTGGTATTCTCCCGAGGAGTGATCAATACTGAGGATCACATCAAGTAACGTGCCCATGCGTCTAGGGTAGGTAATACAGGTAATTAGTACAATTGCAAGGCACGAGCAATAAACAATGAGGTAGTAGGCGATGCAGTACGTTACCAGTGACCACCACCACATTTCGTTCCGTTGATCAAATCACTTCGGCGTATATCAGCATCATCCAACGGATCGTCTTCCATTACGCCTGCCTGATGCTGCCCCTCTTCCAAAAGGCAATGGAATTGTTTTTGTCACGTACGAGGCTGATTGCGCCCCGCAAGCAGCCTTGGGAAAGTTAGACGGACTGTACGGTATCAGACGGCTGGAAGTTACGCTCATGCTCAGGCACTATCTATCAACACGACCTGGAATCCTGTTAGAACAGAATTTCGTTCAGTTCGTGAAGGTGGGATTAATTGCAGTAGACAACTTACGGCAGACCTCTCGAGCTCCCTTGTGCTCAATCCTCCTTTCCCCTTGCGCATGAATTGAACGCGGCGGAGGTGTCCTCGAGATTACCCCGTCATAGCTATCATTAGCTTCCGAGTCTATGCCCATGCATGTTGGCAGCCACTGGCACATGTCAATCGCGCCCCCCTGAATCGCCCAAAGGCGCACGAACCCTTCCAAGGGCGAGTACCGCCGGCAATGTCAATATGTCAAGGTGTCAGATAGTCACGATCGTCCGCCAGCTCGGCGCCCTCCGCTGGTACCAGAACGATCCTTTTCGACGATTCTCTTCTTTTTTACTAAGATCTGTGTTGTGTATGTTGTGGGATTTGTATTGGGAGAGAAAATTGCTATCTGTGGACCTGAGGCCAGCCTTCGATGAGATCTTTGTGAGTGTGACGACGGAAGTTTATGCAATGGAAAACTTATCTTCCGGCCAGCCGCGGCTCCCCACACTTCGAAATTCGGGGCTCGGGACACGGAAGTCGGGTGTCGGGAGACGATATAGGCGTGCATATGATTCTTGTATAGCCACAGAAGCATGGCAGTCTTGGAATTTGCAGAAACTTGAAAGAGGCTCAGCTAAAACTCCCCAGCTCCTAGGCCCTTCGCACGCGCAGAGGAGCTTGTGAGAGTTCAGAACATGGCGCATCTAGACAACCTGCAACGGGCTTGGCTCGGTAAGATCTTCAATTATGCATGTCACCGGTCAATGTCAAAATCCTACCTGACATTCCACACATTCCCCACGGCGGCCGGCCAAATTCAGTCCAGGATGGGTGACAGAGAGTGACAGTGACGGCCGAAAATAGGGACCGGCACGGGCCGTGATTATGTGATGAGCCCGTTAGAGTATTTGAATGTGATCCCCAAAGTGGGTATATCACATAACAACTTGTCTCGATACTTAGTGGTAAGTTGCAGACGAGATGCAATTGCTGATAGAAAATGCACATAGATGGTATACGACATGGTTTGTTATCCTATTTCAACCATTGGATGCGCTCTAGTCTATGTCTGGTTTTTCGGACGTCTCGGGGGCCACAACCAGTGCGCTCATACGACGGAGAACTCACAAGCAAAGTTTAACATATCTAAGTCAAGACATGATTACTGCGTATGCTCATCAATGAGAAGCGGCGATCATGGTCTTCGACAGATCATACGTACACGCATAATCCGCCACCCGCAGCTCAAGTCAATCCATATATCTCCAGTAAATTTAGCACGGGAACTGCACGACCTCACATGCTCAATAGCAGCTTCTTACCGCCGCAGTACATGCAGGCTGCGTAAGATGACTCTATCAATCTCCGTATGCTGTATGTGGCGCGATGTAAATCAGTGGCCACTGCGTAAAATGAGGCTCGCAGTCACACACTCTACAAGTCGGACGATTAGGTAAGTCGGACTCAGGCTTAATCTCAGAATCTCTCAGTACCTGGCTCCGCGCAGATCACTCGTGGCATCGTGCATTGCGTAGTGCTGGCGGTGCGGAACGGTAGAGGACGCGCCCGCGAAGGTAGACGTCAGCGGCAATGATTTACAGCGACAAGCACTGGTGTTGGCTACCTAATCCTGACGTGTGGCTTCGTTTTGGGCTGTACAGTGACTACGAACTTCATTTTAATAAACCTTTGACATACGGATGCATAGGGCGCATCATATGTTGCCAGCTTATAGCTCATGATGCTGTTCAGCTTAACTGAGAACGGAGAGGCAAAGAAGAGAGAGGAGTCGCATACAATCACCGCCCGGTGACGATATCCGGTGGCCCGAACCTGGCAGAGCCCTTGTTTAAGAGACGGTGTATTCGTAAACAGCCCAGTCCAAGATGCGAACAAGGTAGTACGTCAAAGTTCATAAGATTACAATATTGCGGCAATCACGAACCTCCAGAGGCTCAATGAAGTGAACAAGGAAATGAAGTGCCCTCAAAAAAAGAGATGATACAACAGGCTGAAGAATACCAAGATCAATGTACAGATAAATCGAACCCGGTAAGACCGCGAATCGCGGAACACAAAAGAAAACTCCGGTACACGGAAGGAATGGCAGTCAAGAATCATGGGCGTAGAATAGGACTGGTCGTGGAAATCAGAAGTGGAAGAAGAGGGGGGTACGTGACTGGAAGAACGGGAGGGAATTGAACGAATCAAACACTTCGAGGATGCGCAGGGAAAATCGGTCTCACCGCAGCTCCGCATTGAGCAATCCCGTAACGCATCTTCGAGATGTTCGTCCCGGGTCCCAAGAAGAGTAAGATGGCCATGAATTCGAATCATGATCATCCTCCGTGCGCGATGAAAAGAACGGTGCCTGGCGTCAACCGAACAGGCCTTTCAGAAGCAGAATACACAGCAGGCGGACACAAACCATCCAGGCACGCGAAGTAGCATCCAAAGCAATGCAGTGACCCCGAGCGAGTTTGTGCCTTGCCGTGGTTTGTCAGTCGCATTCCCATGAATACATCCCTGCCGAGCTTGAATCAATGTCGCTGTTGCTGGGAGGGGTGCTGCCGTTGTGGCGGATGTTGTGGCGGTTGTTGCTGACCAACAGAAGATGCTGCGGGCCTTCGACGATCTAAGACGGTCTCTAGTAGTTTCTCTGCCTTATCCCTCTCCTTTTCGCTCACTTCGATGCCGTCCAACATCCTTATTCGGGGACACGCGCGCATCACCAGCCCGCGGTAGATCAGCCGCCCTCCATACACGTCGTCCGGCAAGTCCCGTCTGAATTTCGCGTCCAGGTCCTTCCAAGTTACTCCTGCTCCTGCTCCCGCGAGCAAGCTTTTCTGCTTGGGAGGCGTACCTCTGCCGTCCTGCCGAGCCCGCTGTAAGTGCTGTTGTTGCACGTGACGGGGAGGTGAACTTCTTGCTCGTGGCGGAGGAAGAAGGGGATCGACATCGACATCGACATCTTGACGAGCTGTCGCACGACTCGCTGTTTGAGCAGGTTGATCAACACGATCAGCTCCTCCGTCTCTCGCTGCATCTCCTCGTATTGCACCTCTAGTTTGACGAGCATCCCCATCATCTTGAACAGATGTAGACTTCGAGGCACCGTTCGCACCCCTGGCTGGTTTGGCAGTGGCACCCATCCCATCACCTCGAGTAGATACATTGAACTCTATTCGTGTCTTGGGATTGGCTGCTGCCGTCAATGAAGAAGCTTGTTTTCCAGTCGCTACGGCGGAAGCGGGATTTGTAGCTGCATTAGAGGAAGACGCTGTCCTTGAGTTCGAGGGACCGGCGAGAGTTCGTCTATCTCCGTCATCGCTGGGTTGGAGGGCCCCCGGTACGTCCTTGACTAGGAGTGGTAGATACCATCCAAGAGTACACGGGTTCATCCTGCGCGTGTAAAAGCAAAGGATCGTCCGTCAGTTGACTGTTTACATCAATCGAGCAATCTCCTCGGTCTGTCAAATCCTCGTCCCAAAAAGACCGCGAGGAAGAGATGAATGACGAAACGACATGGATCCCCGGGTTCAACCCGAGAGCCCGATGTGCCGATTAATGAAATGAGGCACGCAGAGACGAGTGTGCATAGAGTAGAAGAAATGAGGGGGGCAATAAACCAAGCATCGCACACGGTATGGCTTCCTCTACAGTGAGGATGTAACGTTCAGCAGATTCCGTCAGAAACGCGAAGCGAAACACTGGCCATGAGACAAAGAGAAAGCTCGAACACGAACAATGGCAAGGGCGCGTTGGACGCCACGAAGCCCGCCTTGTGGACGCAGACCCTGTCGGTCCAGCCGGCAAAGGTCACCTGGGCCGGTGTACACTCCGGCGACCGGAAATTGTGACGGCGGAACGGAGGGCTCGAGTGATAAAGTTAAAGGCACCCTCTGAGCGCACAAACTCAAACCTTGTGCGCCGGCGTCTTTATACGTGACATACAAGCCCATCACCTTTTCCGCAAATATCGGGGAGGAGTTCAAGCGACACATGAAAAAGCATATGAAGCACTTGGAGCTGGAGGTCTGAACATACCTGAAATCGAGCATCTCGACGTCGAGCATGCCTCGCAGTATCTTGACAAAATCCCGCGAAGCCTTCACCCGTGACCCGATGATCGTAAGCTTCCTCAATCGTGTCAGCCCTTGCAAAGGTCGCACGTCCTCGAGGAAGTTGTAGTTCAAGTTGAACACGCGCAGGTTCGGCAACAGACGCGCCAAATCCGAGGGCAGGCTTGTCACGCGGCAGGCTGCGAGCTCGAGGTAGACGAGGTTGTAGCACGGCTCCGAGATGAATCCGGCCTTCAGCGGATTCCCTGCAAGCAAAACAAACAGAAGTGAGTTACGAAACAGAATTAATCAACATAAAGATGCTCCGTTGGGCCACGAGGCTACGGCAGCTATATCTTTATTATTGTGGCCTAGACCTGGGAAAGAACGGACGAGAGGAGCTATTCAATAGAATGACGAACCTGATAGATACAATCTCTTCACATCGCGGACGTCCTGTATAGACAACGACCTATATTGATACAGAAAGGAATTGGAACGTCAGCGGCGTATTATCTCAAGCCTGGATCCCCAGTTACGCAAATCATCCGCTCACTGCGTCAGCTCAGGAACGCGTATGAATGGGTGATAGGAACGGGACGCAAGGGGAAATGATGAAGAGGATCGTCGAGAAAAAACCCAGCTTTACTTACAGTCCAGCCCGACCGCTCTGATTCCGCAGACTGAGGTTCTCCAGTTTGGTCAGCCTATGTGCCTTGAATATCGGCCCCAAACAGTTGTTGTCCGCATATAGGGTACGAGTGTTCGGGAACGGGCCTGCGTTCAATTGCTGCAAGCGGTTATTGCTCACACGCAGAATTTTGACCCGAACCATGCTGCCTCCTTCAACTTCTAGCTCGCGCAAGTTGTTAGAGTCTAGAGTCGTAAATGAAACATGTCAGTTCTCGGTCGTTCTCCCGAGTCCCTTAATAGAGCATATTCCGCCAAGTTACGTTCCCTCCATTGTATTATTGAGAGTTCGACCATAGCAAATGAACTATTAAGGGGCTTGAGAATGGACGTACCCAGGTTCAGTGCAATCAACGCCGGGACAGCCTGCGTTGATAATCCCTTGAGGCGATTTAGCTTGTTATGGCTTAGATTCAGCATCTCCAGCCGAGTCCTGCGAGTGAGAACATATTTCGTAAGTCACAAGCATGGGCATAGTACGTCCAGTGGCACGGAATATCGATCCCACATATCGATCCGCGAAGCGAGGAAGGCGGTGGACAGCTCACCAACGATACCCTGCTAAGTCAATATCCTGTATGTCGTTCCCTTGTAGGCTCAACTTGACAAGCCCGTCCATCTTCTGGAGACCGTCTACGCTGTCGATCATATTCCCATCCGCGCGCAACTCTCGCAGGTGACGGAGGCATTCGAGCTCTATCATCAGCCACATCAGCAACCGTCCATCATCATAGACAAAGCAAAGGGGAGCTGTCAAAACGAATCAAAGGAAGGTTACGAAACGTGAATGCACTTACGGCGTAAAGAGTCAATGTTGTTGTTACTAATATCAAGACTCTCCAAGTTTAGAAGGTGGCTAAATGATGTGACAGACGTAAGACTGATTAAATTCGAGCGGACGACCGCACGAAGTATAACAATGCAAACATCAGCGCAATTCCTTGTACAGATAAGTTCAAAAATATGAAGCGCACCAATTTGAGGCAACGGACAACGATCGTACAGAGCCTGGTATCCCGCTTAACCACGCCACTTGATTGAAGTTCCTAGAATAAACAACAAAATATCTCCGTGAGAACGAGCAGCGGCAGTACCGTGGGGAGACGTCAAGAAGAGCTATCACAGCACCACTCACAGATTCAATGAATCCAACTTTGGCAAGAACTCCTTCAGCCGCGCGACACTGTCGAGTTCTTTGCGACTGAGGTCGATAGCCAACAAATTCTCCCAATACGGTTCAAAGGGCTGGACGTCTGTTATGACTTGCACGAGGCGGTCGTGGGCAACCCCAAAGGAACACTCCGTCAGGAACGTGGCGTTCGCACTCCCTCCCGCGAATCTGTAAGACCGCGCGGAGTGCGGTTGTGAAAGCGAACGCCGCGATCTCCCGCGCCCGCCACCACCATTGGAGAGCCACGAAGGAGTGTTGCCGTTCTGGCGCCGGGAGAGGGGCTGGAGCCCACCACTGGCAGAATGTGGCCTGCCGGACCCTGTCTTGGAGGGCGACTCGGTATCGTATGCTATTCGGGACAATATGTCAGCATCAACGGAAACGGAAGAAGACAACGTAACTAGGCCCCATCAGCTGCAGGCGATAACTCACATGTGTCTTCTAGGTCTTCTAGCATACCCGCTATTCTCTTCGACCTTGCGGACGGGTCCAGCGGCGCGCCACTTAGTTCAACGGGAGCAATATCCGATACCGAGCTCATGTCCTCAGTGGAAGTGGTATCATCGTGGCTGGGTGCATTTCGCCCGACACCAACGATAGGACCATCTCTCTTGCCATCGGAAAAACTAACAGAGCGTTTGCGAGCGAGTTGATTAGCAGGGGTTTGCAATCGACTTCGGTTGGGATCTTTCAGTGCCGAGACAGGCGTGGCGCTGGTACTCTTCTGGGTAGACGATCGAACGGCGGGTGTAAGTGTTGAACTCGTCTGGCTGGGGGGAGGCAATGGTGTGCTTAATTTGACAGAGGAAAATGTGGGACGTGGGGGCGGTGTATCCTGCGACGGGGGAGTTGACTGATGGGGACCAGCCTCCTGGAGACGAGGTGCAACAGAGTCAACAGGGGGTCCTGCAGACGATTCAGCAATAACTCTGATAACTTTGACACAGAACTTGGTACCTTCACCTTCCTCCTCAGAATCTGTATCGAGCGCGCTTTCAGACTGATGACCTGGCGCAGGTTTGGTGCCAGCCTGTAACGAGTTTCCATCGAACGAGAATGACGTAAGTTCTACCTCTTCTGCGTCTTCCGATTCCGTGTCAGAGGGAGCTTCATGCACTTGGTTCGGCTCTTGATCAGGAGGACGGTCCACGCCAGATGGAGCCGGATTCGTTTCTGCAAACTCCGGTGTAGTGGGCGAATCGTCTTCAGGGAAACTCTCAATATCGCGAAAAGGATCTTCACTCTCGTTCGAGCGGTTCGTTCGCATCGAAATACCACCATTCCTAGTATTCTTCTCGACAGCCGTGGCCTTCACCCATTTCTTCAGATATTGGTCAAACACCATCTCTCCCACCCGTTGTGGAATCAGCTGAGAATCCGGAGTGATGAGCTTAATTGGTCGCGCTTCGTGTCGAACGATAGACGGTGGTGCGTTTCCTGACGTGATAGTCGCACCCGAGGCGGTGCTAGAAGACACAAATCGGTTGAGATCATCGGGATTCATGTTCGCTCGTGCCGACGTCGAAGGATGAGCGAGTGCGAACCCGCCAGTGTGCGGCGAGAGATAATTAGGCTTAGATCCTCCGCTCCTCGGAGGCGAAACGGCTTCGCGTGCGGATGCATGGCTTGACGTCGACGAACTAGATATAATGAGCGCAATGGGAAGGGGAGGGAATTGTTCCATCAGGCTGACAGAATCAAGTGACATGTTCCCGACACTACGTGCCAGGTCGGTGTCGTCGTATCGCGTGTCTACGTCCTGCGTAGCTTGCAGCGAAGCATTAAAGAGGTCGAGCGTATCAGTAAGGTCATGTTCTCTGTCCGATAGGCCTTCGGTGTCGTCGCCGTAGTTTATGGGATTGATATCAGCTGAGTCGACAGAATCCATCCCGGGATCGTACTGGGTACCCTGCCGAATAGGTGTCGCATCTGAGTCTTGAGTGAACAAACGCTTGTGGCTCTTCACGTCATTTCGAATTTGCGCCATCAAGTCTGCGGCCTGTTCTCGCAGCTGAAGAGAGGAGTACGCGCTCTTTCTCGAAGATGCTGCATACGTGGATGAAGTCGCTCTACTCTCCACTTGGCCCGCAGGAGCGAAGGGAGGAAGCCCTGTATAAAGGTGTTAATACACGCTATGCGAATTTTGGATAATGACTGACTATTGATATTATCGTTATGAGCGTCATCAAAGGCCTCCTCAAAGCTCATAGGCGTCAATGCGCTTGCATTCGTCGATATAGTCGAAAAGTCTCGCGCCCGTCGTATCTTGTCCATGAGATTCCTGGATTCGCCAACATAGTCCACCCGACTGTGTGGCCTGATAATCAACGCTTCACCATCCCCAGAGAAGTCGCTCGCAGGGCTCAGTTTGAGCCGTTTCGCACTGCGCAGTCGGGAAATACTCGTGTCGGACGGAGAAGGAGGGACGGCGGGTGACGACTCTTTGGAATTCGCTGTGCCGCTATCTCCGGCGGGGGTATTCACCGCTATTGAATCCACCATTGCGGACAGATGATCGCGTGTGAACGTGTCATACTGAAACTGAAACAGCTTCAACCGGGGGTCCGTGACTGGTGCGAGGGGGAAATGCGAGGGAGTGAAGTGGTTCAAACGGTAGGGCTGGGGTGTCGTCGGATTGCCTGAAGCTGGTAGAATCGAACGAGGTGCGTTCAGACCGGGAGCGGCAAAGGTGAACTCGTACTCAGTAGCATCCTCCTTCTCTCCGTCTTCCTCCTCCCCTTGGTCCCTCTGCCATACAGCGCTCTCCTCCATGTCAGCTTCACCAAGACCATCCAGGCTTTCCGAAGTGATATCCGTCTCAGGAACGTAAACCCGCGCGAGACGAGAGGGGATGGCCGGCGCGTTCTTGTACGCACTTGGCGGTGGCAGCATCGGTTCCTCCATGGGAGGCGACGGAGGTTCAAACATCTTTTCCAAGGCTAGAGGACTGAAGAACGTCTTGCCAACCATCTTCTTCGCATTCGCTGGTGTCTGCGGAAGAAACGGTACATCTGGTACATCCTCCTTGACGAGGACAGTCCCAGCAGCTGATACAGGACTAGATGTAGCATTATCTCCTGCGTTCGAGTTATCCAGGATTATACCATGAGTTTGCGTAAAGGACAAGTCGGACGTAGTGTTTGCAAGCGGAGAGATATTGGCCTGGTCCTGCGAGGGTTCATCTTCTTCGACATCGATCCATTCTTCTTCCAATTCTTCAGTTTGCCAGGAAGGTTTCGCAGGGGCGGGTTGATCCGCCATCACCCACTTTGAGCGTGGTCGTCGCCGTCGACGGTGAGGACGAGCCAAAAGGCGTTGAGCTCGAGACCCGGCGTGGTGGCGGTCGCGTTGTTGGACATGACTGTCGCACGTGATCGCGAGCGGCGCCTGCAGTGTTTGGCTCATGTGGGTCCATATTTGGAAAAGAGGAAAAGAAATAATTTCGAATTAGCTTATCAGGGTATTCAGTGAGATTATCGGATAACTTCCCTCCGTATCTCGACGTGGCCACGACCCGTTCCTGATTCCAAGCTCTACTCAGGGCCAATACTAAGAGAAATCCTTGCTTTGGTGAAACAGTGTCCATTTGAAGTCTGCCGTACACGAGGTAGGCACTGGTAGGCACACTTGCCAAACTACCTACATAGATTGCTTTGCTACAGGTACGAAGGAGGCCATATCATGATAGAAGCCCCGGTAAGAATTGCTTACACATGACTTGGTGTCTCGTGCTGACTTGTTACTCAGCCCATCATTAATACAATGATCCATATAATATCGGCTGGAACGTTCCGTGGGCTCACACGTATCTAATGAGGTTCACGCACATACCATGCACTCTCGCTGCAAGGTTCAAGTTCGGTTTCGACTTCTGCCCGAGTCCAATTTAGGCACTCGCACTGTTTGCAGCACCCGATCATCAGTCAAATAGGATGCACCGTGGTTTGCTTGCAAGTAAGAACCAAGATGGTGTGAGTATGTCGACTTGTGACTATACCTTAACGTCTTCCCGCCAGGTCTAGTCGGACCAGCGAGCATTTCAAGTATCACCTCTTCCGATTGAAACACGCTATCTCGCCTTTGAGCCCGTCCTCGTGCATCACATGAAGACGGTGGATCACGGCTCAATTCTCACATGAACATCCTCCGGTAAGGGGTAAAAAGTGATAAATTATGATGTACGTGATTCAGCTGAACACAACACCCATTTCACTGACGTCCCTTGCAGATCGTGTTTCCAGTGTACTGGCTTCTCCTTCTCCGCCGCGTATCTAGTGGTGGCACCAGCACGCACATCGTTTTTGCTAAGAATCATGCTCAAGGTGTTACTATCAGTCAATGTGACAGGGCTGTGTCCGCAACTGATCCCTGTCACCATGTCGATTCATAGCCTCTGTCTTCCACCGCCGGCAAGAAGACGATTTGCCTGTCCGCACAAACAGCAGTTTATGCAAGTCATCGTGTCCGTCGGCAAGCTCAGCGTGACATATGCAGCGCCTCGTATGTTCTTATCTGCATACTCTATTCAGGCTCCTGCGCCACATATCAAAAGCATAGCACTGAGTTATTCCTTACCTTCTTCCAGAAAACTCTCTCGTAATGGAATGCACTCGCAATATGACTCTCAAAGTGTTCAATATACCCACAACAAGCCACCCAGATCTTTCATGACATAACGAGGCGATGTGGGACCTCGTCCGATCCCTAGACCGTGGCGATTCACTCTCCTTTCCAACGTTCTCATCATCTCACGACAACAGCACTTCGCTTCGCACCCATACTAAGGGGCTCCACTGAACGTTTGTCGCGCTCGTAGCTGGAATACAGAAATTTCCACGAGCAGGCAAACATGTGCTCCGGTCAAGCTTCCCGCTTCCCCTAGACTGCAATGACAACATGCACACCATTCAGTATCGATAGGGTTCCGAATAACAATCATACCAGGTAACGTACCTCACCTGCTGCTGGAACCATTCTGATTCCGTGGTATACGCTCCCAGAAATGCCGCGGAAGCAACACAATGTCGACAACACAAATATAGCAACGGCGAAGTTTACAATGTATACGTTTCTAACCCGTCGGTTGGGTCAGAATATTTTGTAATGTAAGGTTGACATTTATTATGCACGCCGCGGTGTGAGCTCACTCAGACTATCATCAGAAGTCAATGTTCAACACTGAACTCTGAATACTATGATCTTCTTCAGCACATCCCTGTGTGATCTCTGCAATGTGCCTTGCCCGCAATACCGCAAGACTCGCACAATCTCAGTTCTACTTGATGTAGCGGGTTCTGGTGGGACATCGCGGTCATGACCTGTCGTGATAGCATTGGCTGCTCTCACAGCGATCTGCAGCTCCATGACTGGGTTTATCAGAGAACGTAGTGATATGTCCTACTTTGCTGTCATCCAATATTGTCGGCGGCGCCGAACACTACGGATAGTGGCTCCACACAGATCTAGAATAGTCTCCAGTCCGTAGGGATTATGTGCATTCCATCCTTCGGAGGAAGGCGATGCTGTATACTCCCAGTCATGATTGATGTCAATGAGAACCATTCGATGATAACTTTTCCAGCGGGAACCATCGCCCTTCGAATGCTCTGATGATGGGATGACATCGTCGTGTTCGATTACTATGGTTCTACAGTGGACACTAGCTAGGCTGTAAAAGTAATCTATAATGAGGGTGATGTATGTATACGTATGCGTGTACTCTGAAAATATGGAGAGTCTGATGATGCGAAACTATGTGATGTTGGGTGTTAAGATAGACGTTAACCAAGAATACAAGCTCGGGGGTTTGAGTTTCATTTTTGTGGTGTGGGTGTGACCATGCTTTTGACGAGAATGAGATGCGAGGTGATGAATGCGAGAAAGGAAGAGACGATGACGACGGAGAATGAAAATGATGCGATGTTGGACGAAAAATGCGAGATATAGGTTTATGCGAGACGAACGACGACGATGCAGATGCGGATGCGAGACGAGACGAGGGGACAAGAAAAGGGAATCGTTACAAAATAGAAAAGGCGTATCCTGACATAACGAATATCGTGACAGAGAAGAACGAAATAATTCCGAGAGTCTTGGGAATAATCTGTTGCGCCCTGGGACGCAACGGTGCCGGATGAGAGAAAGGAATCGATGCAATGCTGGTTATAGTCCGTATGATGCTTGTATGGGAATAAATGAGTGAGTATGTATCGAAGTATGCTTCTAGTGACGAGGTCGCGTGAGTAGAGGTAAACAAGAAAAGAAGGCTAGGGTGAGAGCGTACTTGGGTCTCATGATCCGTCATTCCATGTGTATATTTTACAGTCGACGGCCAGGTCGAGTTCGACTTCTAGCCCTGCCACGCTCGACCAAGTCGTCCGTGAATTCATTCTCGTCCACAGCACGTCGCCTTGTGAACGCACTGGGGAGAAAACGCTCGAAGCCAGGTTTCTCCGAAAGTCCGCTATTTTCCAATGTGCCAGCCAGGTCGTCGTCAGAGACTTTACTACTGCGTGTCCGCAGCAACGAATCTCGACGTCCACGCACAGGGGCAGGATATGGAGACCGTGCCCTGGAAGAAGCTTTCGAGGCACGAACCACACGAGCTATCATCCCTGAGCTGGGAGACTGCTTGAGCTCGGCCTGGGCGAACGAGACGACGGGCTCGGCAGCACTTGTGCGCATAGCTGCCGGTATAGCGGTGGTTTTGATGTTGCTCTTCTTCCGCAGGATGGTAGGTATTCGGATAGACCGACTGGCCTTCTCGTCTCTGATGGAAGCAGGCGGAGAGATGGGGTAGTCGAAACATGCTACCGAAGAGTATATAGATGATCGGACCGAGGACGACTTCGATGTGAAGGACTGCTGGAATGCTGTCGTCAGAACATCGTCGGGCTCATGGTCGGAGTTCGAGGTGTCACTGCAGTGCACAGACTGAGCGTCGACCGAGGTTAAGGCCTTGATCGCAAAGGAGTCTGGAAATCCGGACATCCGCCTGTCTTCCTTGACGTTGTCGTGCTTAGCCCCATACACCACAGCCGACTGTGTCCTGGAGTGCAAGGGAGAACGAGTGGGGAACCGAGGTATGGAGTACAGAAAAGGTTCCTCAGCATAAGGTTGCACGTTGACGTTGGGTCTCCTCACGTAGCCAAACCGGCTGGCTACAGTCGGCAGTGATGACTTCTCGGAGAAACCGACGCTGGTGTCGCCGAACACAGTAGGAGGAGAGCGCGCGGTGAGCGGGGTCTCGTTGACCACATGAGGAGACATCTCAAATATCAGATCAGAAGATGCTTGATATCTGGTCGGGGACCGCGGCGGAGGATCTGTCACTCTGCGGACGTGTGGTATGGGTATGGGAGTAGAAGCGGCATGGGATGCATCGCGAGCGAACAGCGGGTAGCGAGTGAGGGTAGACTGGCTCATATTTGATGGGCGAAGGGCTCGATAGGACTAAATGCGCGTTGGGGTGTTCACTACAAGGACGTGTGCAACAACACGAGACTTACGAAGTAGCGCAACTATTCTGTACACGTGTTAGGATAGTGGCGGGCCTTGGTCCTCTCTCGTTATGCAGCTTCTACCACACTTGTGAGCTTTATATGATCAAGCTTGTCAAGCGTTCCGTCGTACACCGCACTACTAAACCAGCGCGCTGAGAGCGAGCGTTCCGACAAGCTGACAGAACTTCTCCTCCGCAAGCGGTGCTACTGGGCGTAGTTCCGGCACTAGAAAAATTGTATGATGTCTTCGTACAACAGGCATGGAATGGGAGAGGTGTGAGCGTACCTGAGACCCGCCGCCGCACAAGTGTGCCACTGTACCGAAGACAACGACTTCTGTGCAGACTTGACGCCGAGGCGGTGGCGAGGAAGACGAGACAAACGACGAGGAGGGTGTTTTCAGCAAACTCTTGGGAGACCGACGGATGGCAGACGACGTGAAAAAGGGATAGTAGATGGTGGGATGCGGAGACCTGTGCGGTCCATGCATGCGGGGAACAAAGAAAAATAAAGACTCGCGTCAGATCACGTGAGAAAGATGCGATCGGGCGTTCTATTCCAGATCAGCGCCCAGACAAAAGTTCGAATTCCACTTACTTACTGCCAGCCAGTGGCCCAAAATACAAGTAGTAGGTCAAACTTACATAAGTGTACCTACGATATTCTGGCTAACTTGTGTATACAGATTTACTCTGCACTTGGCATCCTACGAACGCTCTATCTCTTGAGCATACTTATTCACGGCGTCACCGCGACGGTCGTTGTGACAAGGTCATACTTATATTCAAGTTCCATCCCGTGGGCGGACAATTGGTGCAAGACTATTTGTTACAGGAATGAAGAGGCCTACCCCCCTCGTTGATTACGCTAGCTCCGAAGATGAAGATGAGCCAATATCCACTGAGCCTCCTGCTCCGCCACCGTCAAAGAAACGGTAACTAATGTCTAGTCATAGTCGGACGATACTCATGCACCACTGCTACAGACGTCTGCCCACTCTTGCACCAACCCTGGTTCTAGCCGCTCCGAAGGATAATCCAGCACTGCATCAAGGCAGAACACGGAGCCGACCGCACATTGAAGGACAGTACGCAGCATACGTGTATGTCCCGATCAAGTTGACCTCTGCGAGCTCACTGTACGCGCTTCTTTGTAAAGCGATAAAACATGCCAAGACGATTGTCCCTATAATTCATCCCATTGGCGTCTCTATAGACTCGGACGCAGACTCTCAGCGACCGGATGACGAGAGAGAGTTACATATCTCTCTGACCAGGCCAATCTATGTGCGCGCGCACCAGCGCAAAGAGTTCGAACTTGCCATAAGAAACATAGCTAAAGTACACTCGCGGTACGCTCAGCGCATATTCTGTACTGCGCATGTTACTAATGTATGTTGTGACAGGTTTCAGGCGTCGTTTGCTACATTTTCGGAACTGACAAACGATGAGCGCACACGTACATTCTTAACGGCCGAGATTGGCGCAGGGCATCTGGAGGTGGGTCTTAGTATATTGTAATCGCTGCGGTGGCTCTGATATTAGCTATATCATACAGCTCAAAGCGCTGTGCGACGCCGTTACGCCCGTGCTGCGTGCGTATCGCCAATCGGAATTCTACTCAGAGCCACGCTTTCATGCCTCTATAGCGTGGGCACTCTTACAGGGTCCGGCACCGTCCACAAATGCCGGAACTGCAGCTGCCATACGCCAGCCTGATGAGGCTGTGGACGATGAAGTATCGACTAGCTCGTCACGCGCAGTGACAGACAAAGTCGAAGGGGACAAACTTTTGGTACAGGAACAAGAGCAGGCGTTCCCTACTATTCCTCACTTCCCTCCAGATCTGGTATCGGTTCTAGAGACAGAGTTTGGGTCCGCCATGAGAACACGAGCCGTGGGTTTGTTTGATTGCGAGTACTTATGTGTCCGGATAGGTAAAGACGTAACTAAGTGGAAGCTATCTAATTGATATGGGCTACGGGTATGGTGCCTAGCACGGTTTGGTTCACTGAATACATATGCTGAGAAACATGACAATCAGGGTCGCAGTGGTACTAACTGCAATGATGTGGCGCGTGTAACCCGAGGCATGAAGATATGTGTCGCAAAGATAATGGACACAAAACAGAGTGGTGCAATCGATATTTTAAGTATACAAAAGGGTATTTGAAACGAATGAAGACCTAGACAAAACTAAATACAGTGAAATTGAAGAGCCCCCAACGTCCCAACGCGTGAATCGGCATAACCGTCATTTCAAGAAATACGAGTCATTACTATCCAGTCATAAATCCAGCACTATAAAAAGACATCGTAAGATGGAACACTCATTGACCGTCCCTATCGACCTCATCGTCAATGAATAAGATACCCATACTTTCAAACCTCGTAAACCGTTTCTTCACCACATCGGCCATCGCGCTAGCATTATTCCGTTTTCCCGAGATATGGAACACGATCTTCTTGAGCCCGATGAAAGGAGCTCCAGAGAGGATGTCGACAACTTCGTCCCAATGATGGCTGTTGATCATCTCTAGATCGCCCGTCTTCTCGGGGTTCACATTATGGATATCGTCTTTACCACCCCACAGGTTGAATACCACGTCTTCGACAGCTGTCGAGACAATGGTAGACAATATCGTAGGAAACCACGAGATACCAATATCGTCGGATCCGTAGAGGTCTGCGTACTGGGCGGGAGACCCGAATTCGACCTTTTCAAGGTTCGGGTTTCGATCAAGCCTGAAGTGGCTTCGCACGGCTTCTGGAAGAGATGGAATATTACAGAAGTGATGTATGAGCTGAAGAGATCAACACGTACCCACAAAGCCCCCCTGTGCCACCATACCAACCAACGCCAGCTTGAAACGCTTAAGCGCAGGGCCGGTTGCTGCAACGAGGCTACCGATGGACGGCATTCCTACGAGTTGTAGGGGGCATACGCCGATGCGGTCCATATGACCATGCATATCAGTTTTGAAGGTCCAATCCACGAGCTGGCCAGGATCAAGGCGACAGCTGTTGAACTGCGTCCATTTCAAGGCCTTCGGAGGGTTGTATGCCGTAATAGTGACATCCTTGGTCGGGATCCGATATACGAAGATGTCGTGGAAGAAGGCAGTTTCGAGTAAAGGAAACATGCCGTAGAAAGCGCAGAGGTCGTTCATGTCGTTGATTTCCGTACGAATGATGTTGAGCCGTTTGACAGACTGGAAGGCTCGAAACGGCGCTGCCTTGTATCTGAAAGTCTTCCCCTTCAGCTCCAGAAGAGTGACGTTGGGGAGATAAGGAGCCCAGAGTGGGAGGTACTTGTCCACCCATGTGTCCTCGTACTCCATAGGATTTGAAGCAGTGATAATCAGTTCGCGGACATGTATGCCGAGGGAAGGGTTGGCGTCGAGGAACGGTAGGAATCGCATGCAGGTCCGAATAGAAATTTGGACCTGATAGAATATGTGTTTGCGAGAGGGGTATAAGAAGCTGCTGTTCGTCAGGCTACAGCTCTTCAACGATGGTATATCCGGGACCAGGAAGTCTATAATTCGCGCGATGATCTCGTTTGACAACTGAGGGATATGCTGCGGCTCGTCCATCACTGGAGCCGACGTGGCGTTGGCGGTGTGTGAAACCCTACCCAGCACAAAGTGGACGTTAGGTAGCGGCACACATAATCTCATTGCCTTGACTAGCACTAACGTTCAGTCTAAGCTGGCCTTGAAATTCCTATAGCACTTGCTCAGAGCAAACTTCTTCCTTTACGCGCCGGGCGCGGAGCTAGTACGTCGCGCGCTTAAACAAGTCAGAAGACAGAAGTTCACAGAACAAGGATCACTGTGATCCACTCACATAACAGACTGCTTTGCGAGTGGATGGCTGCGATAGCGAAAAATGCTGGTGGCTGAGGTCAGTCAAGGTGCGCTGGCAGCTTTACAGTAGAAAGCAAAGCACGCACCAAACTCAATCTTAGGAAAATTCTAGCGGCGCCAACTAGTCAGCCAAGGGTGAAATGCGATATATGAGTGACTGGGTTGTCTCACTGATGAGAGTCAATGAGGTAAACATGTGTCTTACCCAAATCTATACTAGGACTGTTTCGGACTATTTAGATGATATCAGGAAAAATGCTTGTCGGTCGGCGGCGACTACAATTAAACCAATGGCGAGTGTATACCGCTCCTTGTCCTACCAGATGACCCTTGTACGCGCTGAAACGGCGCCTCGTGTGCATTGATGGTAGGGGATTGCCAAGTCGCGACGTTGGAGGAGTTATTCAAACGCAAAACCCGCCACGCGTGTCTGACGCGTCCGCAACGAGGTGCGGCGCACGCTCAACACATCTGACGAGATGAAGGTGTGGAACAAACCAAGAAATTCGCCCCGCAAGCGATGTAGAAAGACAACAAGATCGGAGGCGAGTCCTAATGCGGCATCGTGCCGAGCGCCCAGGTACCAATTCGATATTGGGAGGGGAGGATCAACAAGACGTCGACAAGGTATATCATACTATCACGGCCAAGAGGACGGGCACTCGTTTCTTGAGTGAGACATGGTATAAACTGATATAGAACATGATTGAGTTGAATCTGATACAGGCGTAGGAAACCGGATGCGATGGAACCATAACAAGAAATGAGCAGAGGACAACGAAAGTGCAGGTCTTATCAATAAGTGATATGCAACCACAATACGAGTTCAGATAACTAGAGAAAGAGGAGCGTTCGTCAGAGCAAAACGACGGGAGAAAGCTGGCATAACTGAATATATATACAGGAACCTTGCGCCCATGACGCGCTTTTGTTGGATCGGGGCAAAAGCATGAGGCAGGAGCAAGAGTAGATCGAAAAGGGTCAAGAAACAAGAATATCAGTCTGCAGACGAGACAGGAGGTGCAGATGGTGCATCCTGCGAGGGCGGGGGAGATGGCTTTTCGTCAACACCCTGTTGTCGAAGTACGTCAGATCTACGTGAATAGTTTGTATCACTGCACAAACATACCTTTGTACGGCACGCTGGACAGTTGTTTCTGCCAACCTGCATCCATCTGTCTACACACTGTTTGTGGAAACCATGCCGACAAGAAAGAATGCGAACGTCTTCATCGGCTTCGTAATCTTCCAGACAGACGAGGCACTACAATGTTCACGGTGGTTAGGTAAAGTCATGGACTCTATATGTATGTGACGTACCCGATCTATGCAGTTCGATGAAATCTTTCCAGAAGCCTCGTATTGCGTCAGCTCCGAAGCTTTGATGACCTCTAGACCAGACTTCTCAATCTCTTCCTGGGTGGTAGTCGGTGGCTTGGCTTGACCCAGGAGTTCAGCAAGTTCCCTGCAGTTACAACATGATTAGCAGCACCATATCGCACATCAACTAAACGTACCATAGAGCGTCATAGGAGTCCAGCTGGTCAGATCCTGTGACCATATGATGGCCAGGTGGGTAGTATCCTACGAAAGAACTATGAGAACCATAACAACAACGAAGCGACTATTCACTTACCACCAATCACGTATATCAAGAACGTACGCGAACCAGTACCGTCACCCAACCGACTCGTGCGTGTTCTTCTAGCGCCAGGCCTCAGGCCTCGCAATGCATTCGCAGCACGTGAGCCCCAGCTTCGTCCAGCAGAACCGGACGGTGGTGTCGGCTGAGAAGGCCATGCCATTGGAGGCTCTGGTACGCGAGACTGACCACCGGCTGGTGACTCGCGTGGAGGTGGAGCCCACTGCAATCCATCGTCCTCGTCATCTTGACCTCTGGTCTCGACAGATTGCAAACCAACGACAATAACCGGCACCACGAAGGCTGGATCGTCTGACGTGGGCTCGGGTGCGGATGTTTGGACACCGGTGTCAGAAGTTGGTGGTTGAGCGCTTTCATCGGTTTGATGAGCAGTTTGTTGAGAACTGGGCTCTGGAGTTGTCGTAGCCAGAGGGCTGCTAGGAGCAGGGACGGGCACGGCTAAAGGAGACGTCGCCGCCAAAGGTGAACGAATTGTTCTCGAAACGTTCTCCTGGGCTTGAGTGGCCGGTATAGGTGCGAATCGATAGAGCCTCCACAAGTTAACCACAGGTCTATCACGTTCGTCTCTATTCGGCGCGCCATCTGCTGACGGAGGTTGCTGTGGCCTTGACCGCGATGGAACGTCCGCAAAGCCCGTTCTTTGCGCTCTCGCTACTCGTTCCCGTGTTTCGCTGTACGCAGGCGTGCTACTCCACATTGACGGGATAGGTGTCGGAACGCGAGGCCGAACAGCGACATCCTCCTCAGCCTCGCTGGTATTTTCTTCAACTTGCTCCTGGTCATGAGCTTCGATCGTGATTTCTGGGTCTGTTGCTTCATGAGGAGCAGAACGACGAGGACGTAGGAAGAGTGTGTTAACATGCGAGTCGGAGGTGTTGCCGGTGCCAGACCTCGAATGCGACGGCGATCCGGTCGATTCAGCGGCAGAGGAAGGCTCTGAGCTACTAACGTCGTCTGTGCTGCCACTTGCACTGTCCTCGCTGTCCTCGCTGAGGATATTTCTGAGATCGGTCTGCAGGTTGAGTAGGAAACGTTCGAAGCTACCCTCAGCTGGTGGTGATGGCGAAGATTCTGCAGGCTGAGGAGATGATGAAGTAGGGCCCGACGCATTACCGGTAGCTGCTCCTTCAGATTCTCGCGAAGATGGTGGAGGAAGCCCAAGTCCAGCGTTCAGAAGTCTGGCCATATCGGCGAGCATCGCGTCACCCGTTCGCATTCTTGGCTCAGAAGGAGGAGCAGAAGCGTCAGAGCTAGGTAGACCACCCTCGGGAGTGTTCCGCGAGTTTAATCCAACCATCTCACGTATCGAGTCCCACGCGTGTCGCATGCGATCTCTGCTGTCTGCAGTAGTGCCCACATTCTGGGGAGGACTGTGAAGTCCGAGGCCACCGATGGGATTGAGTGCACCGAGGCCGGATGTCGGAGTAGGGGAAAGAGGGCGAGCGGTAGGGATAGAAGGAGGTCGGGAGAAAAGTGTATTATTACTGGAGAGAAGAGCGGATGTGGGCGGGGTAAACAGTGAGGCGGCAGTGGCAGTGGCAGCCACACTACGAAGAAAGTTAGTTGACGGCTGATCATCGTGAGGGAGTAGTAGTACGTACCTGAGAAGGGTTCCGAGAACATCTATGCTTCCCGCTGACAGTCCACGGGAAGATCGGGAGTCTGCTGGTGAAGTTGCACCTCCATCGCTCCCTTGAGCCCCGTTATCAGCATCCGCCGTTGTCTCGTTCGAAGTTCCAATATTATCGTTGAGTGGATGATCAGGGTTAGGGGATTCTGACGCCGCGTCATCCGTTGTGCTGCGTCCAAGCATACTTGATGGCCGGATAAATGACGATAAACGATTTCGCGAACGTGTCCGTTCTTCAGTATTAGCACCTAGTCGACTTCCTGACCCAGGAGTTGACGACGGTCGACGAGATAATGACGAACGAGAGCCTGAGTGATGCGCCTGCGAGGGCGAGTGAGCAGGTGGGGGATCTTGGGCGTTGACAACACCTTGGACGACAACGAGCGTGCTAGGAGCTTGAAATTGAGGGGTGCGAGGAGGTGCCTGTTGGGTGTCGGAGGAAAGAGGTGGTTCTATGTGTGCCTCGGGCTCTCTTGGGTCTTGATTAGGGGCAACGACCTCTTGGGTGTTACCGAGGAAGTCCAGCACTTCACGGTTGATATCGTCTGTGTGTCTCGTCTCCGTAGGAGGTCCGGAGCCACCCAGCCAAGCACCAATATTCTCACTGGCTTGCTGTTCTTCGTCGGAAAGTAGCTCAGGCCGCAACTCAGCGTCATTGTCTGGCAAGGGGGTAGATGGCCCTGACACAGGGAATGGTGTGGACGGCCGGCTCCCATGCATTGGCGTACTAGAAGATGAACCACCCTCAGCCCCTTCACTCCTGAGACGCTCTCCATACCCCATGTGTCTGTTATACTCGGGAATCTCGAGTGTGGTGGAAGGCATGATGTCGTCCTGCTCTGCTGAAGCCGTCGAATGACGTCTTGACGACCTCCATCGTTTCTTCAAGAACGAGCTCTCTCTTGATTGCGTCCGCGACGACGACGCTACGGATGCAGATTGGGATGAAGGTCGTAATGCCCGGAGTTGGTCCCGCATGGATTGCCGACGACTGCGTTTGGCGGCATCCTGCGGGGCTGGTGTAGACGTTGGTGGCCTCGGTCGTATTGGTTCCCTATAGCGAGCAAATAGATGTTCACTCCTTACTGGTTGCCCGTGAGCATCTCTTTGAATAGTCGGCGGAGAGATCGGTGTTGTGTCCAAAAGAGAAGTGCTTTGTTGTGTCGTACGCGGTCTTGAACTCGACTGGCCCATGTAAGAGAAGAAAGAGTGACTAGAGTATTGTAGAGTTTATAATACAAACGTAAAGGTGATGTCGACGCGGTTGGCGACGATGTTGGGCGGCGGTGGTGGTGGTAGCGGTGAAAGTTCCAATTTGGGGTGCCGCGCCACACGAGGTATGCGGGACACAGAAGTGGGTCATTAGTCCAAATCCCCTGTGTCCTGTAATACAAGTCACGATACATTTGATATTTTTGCTTTCATTGCTACTGAAATCGACATGCCTGGGCATTAGTTTCACTACTGAGCGAGTAAAAGCGGCCACCGTAGTCACACAGTGAAGTCACGGCAACTGCCGGTATGGCCAGGCGTGTTGGCAGTGCCGGGCGCGCACACGTTTCAATTTCATGCGACGTGAGTATAAAGTACTTGTAACACGATACATTAATATTTCACAACTTCACATAGAGGACGGGCAGACTTCAATCGTCTCGTACACGCGTAGCCGGAGTCACCTCGATTGCAACGTTGCGGGCACTCCCAGTCGATTGATCGAAGAGGTTTACAAGGCGGACGTTATGCCCAGTGCCCTACAATTGTCATTATTATGGAGTGCAGTCAGGAGGAAAGATAGGGTACTCACCTTTAACTCGTTTCTCAACCACAGTTTCCGATCTAGCAATATGAAGCTCTCCACCACAGGGCCGAGAATGCATCGCAAGAGCTGGAAGATTTCCACACGACCTTCCGCCTCTCGATTCCTATCTGCACCTGTCAGGACCAGCCCAAACTTCTCACCAGCAGTTTCAAGAAATGACGTCCAACTTTCATACACCGCGTCGTTCACTCTACCCAACCGCTTCCCCGCAACTTCGTGATCTTGAGCTGCGCCACGCTCTTGAATGATTCCTGTCAACAGAGCTCGCCAGGCCGTTTTTCGGAAAGACAGCTTCGTGCTGGTCCATGCGTCAGGAGTTCTATTCCACTGCAAGGGTGCTTGTGCAGCCATCTGTAGGTGGTTTTCATGAAACTTGATTGGTCTTCCTGTCAGGGATCGCTGATCTACACCAACAATTCCGAATGTTCAGCCAAAAGAAGCGAGTATGGGTTGAAGCTATAGCACCTTGCGGAGAAAGGCGATCATAGCAGCATCCCACAATAAGTGCTGCTGCAGGTCTCCAACTGTTGTCGACGGAGTCATCTCTCAGCGCGGAGATGAAAGCACGAAAGATATCCAGAGTGAGAGAGCCACATGCATGGAGAGCCACAAAGAGGACCGGTACCTCCTTTTCCCCATCTTCCGAAGATATCCATTCATCGATGGCTTCATGCAGCGAACGAGGACTGATCGGTAAAGTCTTGTAGGTCAGGCTTCCGCTACGACTTGGCTGATCCGGCGCTTTGCCTTTGGAAACCTTCTTCTTGCTCTCCTCACGCCTCTTAGCCCCTTCGCTCTGGAGGTTGCTCCAATCTAAAGCAAGAACATGCAAGCCCAGCTCGTCACGCAGTGCCCGTGACAAGTACGCCTGACTTAAAAGTTAGTTAGACAAGTGACCGATGAGCTGAACTATAAATAAAAGCCAGCCATTCTACCAGGGTCTTCGTGTACGATATATGATCCGTACCGAAGGCACTTGTAAAATTGTGGGACCTTCTGATGGCAGAGCTGAGTAAATGGTATACGAACTTGTCCAGCACCTACGTCCACGACATGCCTGACGTCCATACCAGAGGCCGAAAGACGTTGTAGAACACTGCGAAGGTGTTCGATCGTCCGAACCACCTCGTGAGCTTTCTTTGGTGACATCCCGTGTATCTTCTCCTCGGTTGGAGGAGTTGAAGTGAGGCTTCCGAGACTACTAGGCAAGAGCGGCGGAACAGCTGCAGATCCCCGAGTTCTTAGCAGCTGCAGACGTCGAGCGCTATCAACGAGATACTTCATCTCGTCGGGGATTTGACTAGCGTTCGCCGCTTGCCCTTGTGCATAATATTCCCATAGCAATTCCCAGCTGTTCTGCGAGCCTTGAGGTGGAGTCCAGTTCCACCACAAGCGCCAGCTAGCAGGTGGATGATATCCCGAGAGGCTCAATGCATTCGGATGCTGAGCGAAAAACAAATCGACGGTGGACTGGGAAAGAAATGCATGAAGTTCGTCCAGGAATGATTCCTCTACCGCCGTCGTGTCGACAACCTTCAGGGGAAAAATATGAGAATAAGTACTTAGGGGCTAATTTAAAGAGAAGAGAACTGACACCTTCAGATACTTCACTCCCTTTGGAATGACGTTCACCGTCTGCCAGTGCCGACTCAGTCATGGCCAGATGAGAACGATGAAGAAGGTCACGATTTTACTTTACGGTCATTTGGTGACGTCTGCATCACCGACGGTCGTGGGAATCTTCGACGGGACAAGCAGTGTTAGGGGTCATGGTTGATATGCTTGGATTCGAGACTAGGGGTGCCAGGAGTCTCCTTGCTTATTCCTCGACTCGGTCGGAGTCAGAGGTGTCAAGTAGCAAACTGAGGCCAATAAGTAACACTCGATCTTGATTCTTGGGTCCACGGTCGAGGTTATTCGGACGGGAATACTCAGCTTGGCAAGTCAACTACCATTTCTCTTTGCTGTCGACTCGGACGTCTATGGAAAGTACAGTGTCGTAGCTCGAATCACAGGTGGCCAAGTTCGCATAACGTAACCAACGCTCGCCGCAGTTGCATTCAAATTGTTACACCGATGAGTCATGGCGTGGTTGTCTTCAGAATAGCATGCACCTCGGGGAAACGAGGAGAGAATGTACATTCAAATGACTTGGGTTTGCTATCCAGCGGGTCGCAATTAGCTTCGATGTTCGTTCAGCACATATTGTACTCACAACACCGCACCAGCGTCAACCAACTCGAGCGAAGGGAGAATCGCGTTGCCCTCCTTATCACGAGGAGGCTTGAGATCAAATGCCCATAGTAGAGTCGCTATCGCAATGAAAAGTCCCTGCTCAGCAAAATGCATGCCGGGGCATCTCCTGAAGACCACTTAATCAGATGTGACAAAGAGAGGTGAGGAAAACCTAGATACCGTCTTCCAAAGCCAAAAGTGGTGTGTCCTATACCATGTGTATTGGGATGAATGACTTCGACTTTCCCCGCTGCATCCAGAAAACGCTCAGGCCTGAAGGTGCCTGGATTGGGATGCACAGAAGGGTCCCTGGACCAATGTGAGATAAAGTAGGGTGTGTCCAGAAATCGACCCCTACCTATTCATAGCCCTAATCAAATATTCCGTCGACGGCTATAATGAGTGATTGATGAAGAAAGCAGAGAGGGAAAATGCGGACCAAATATTTCCAATGATAACTGTTCCTATGCGACCAATGAGCTTGCTTGTCATAGCTACCCCGAAGAACATTGCAGCGCAGACTGACCTTTCGGGATGAAGAAACCTGCAGACCAGCTATCCTACAGTGTTTGTTACATCAGTGCTTGGGGTATTAGCTGCTGTGTTTGTGTCATACTTCTGTTGCCATATGGGGTATGGCTGAAAATGCATAAGCGCATGAGTATCTTCTTCGATGCAGGCTGGATGAGCTGACCTAGTGGACCCACAGGTCGCCATCGCAGCGTTTCTCGTACAATAGACTGAATGTAAGGCAGATTACCACTGTCCTCGAGAGCTGGCGCTCGGGCTCGTCCAACTATCGCATCGAGTTCCGCTTGAGCTTTGGCCAGAACATCTGGGTGATGAAGCATAGCGAGTACACAATTGATGATGGTGGTAGCGGTCTATAAGAGCAGTTAGTAGTTTATGTCGTAAAAGATTCTGTACTTGAGCTTACAGTATCTATGGCACCAGTACTGTGATAAATTAGAGTCAGTAGAAGCATCCTACCAATATTTGCTTAGATGCGAGACCTATACTTACACTACAATTGCAGGGAGCCACGTCGTTTCCTTATCGGAAAGACCGTATCGGTTCCTCTCGGCAATGAGATCAGCCATAAGGCCCTCTTGCGGCTCTCCAGAAGCCTAAGTGGATAGAAAGTTACTTATCACTTCTTAGTCTCATAGTGAAACTGTACGTACGATCTTCGATGCAACACTTTCTTCACACTGCTTGAAAAGCTGCCAGTGTGCTCTATTCCACGCCATCCCCTCGCGCTTCCAACGCGTCATCCAAGAAGGCAAATGTTTTAGAAATGGAAAGAGATCTACGAGATATACGCCCGATCGTGCCGCATCAGTGAGATGTGCTAGGAAGTCGTTCGTATGTTTGACGATGGGAGTTCCAGGTTCGAGTGCTGGCCATCCATATACCGAACTGAATATTGAAGACGCTGCGAATCTTTGCGAATACATATCAGTCTAATCTGTCTTTGCATACTATTTATATCAAGCTAGAAACCTACGTAGTGATCTGATGCTCCCAAGTTTTAGGATGTGCTATTATCCGTAGCATCGTGAGAGCAGCGGCCTCGGTCTGTATAGATTTGTACTTCTGAACAGTTCGAGAATTGAAACTATCGTTAGTTGCACGGCGCATCCTACGCCACCTAGTATGAAACAACAGTAAGTCATTGGAATCGCAACCCAGATCACGATGCTTACCTATCGCCATATTTGATCAAGGGTAGGAAAAGGCCATCGCCCAGAATCTCATTCGCCATGACCAAACGAGGACGGTCGTTGTAAATATTCGATCCACAGTCTACAGCAAAAATACTATTAAAAGCTAGTTGAGAGGCATTTCTCATGTCTCACCAAACATTCCCGCTGCGGCTCCGTAAGTATTGAGGATCACGACATGCTGACCAAGGAGGTCCAAAGAGAAAATTGGGCCTAACGAGAGTTGCATCAGAATATTACCTATTAGCCAAGAGTGGAGGACATACCATATTTCTTCGCCCATCTAGTGTACTGGATAAACTGCAGGCGAGATGACACTTGGAATATATTGCCTAGGAGGGGTAAACGACGGGGTCCAGGAGCTCTGTTGCGACGACGGAGTGTAGTATACGCAAAGTGTGCCACGAAAGCTAGAAGAAGTACGATCGAAGTGCTGAGCTGCATCTTTGTGTTCCAGGCACAATATTGGATGGCCAAGGGAACGATGAGGACAGGCAGCTTATGATCTGCCTCCGACCTTTGATGGGCTATGCATGAGCGGTACTCCTGAGACTTGATTTAAGTATATGCCCGACTGAAGCAGAAGCAAACTTACATGTTCGATGCACGATTACGTAGATTGACAATCTCCGGTATTTGTCGTAATATTATGATATCTGGAGTGTCCTTCATGTCAGAGATGATGGGGCTCCGCGGAAGTACACTTGACGTGTAATGGATGATGTTATTCAGTACGTATGTCCTGGAGCCATGTACAGGGTCCTTTGTGTGGCATATCAGCGCTAATAGGCCGAAAACGTCTATAGACGAGTATGCGAACACTTACGAATTCGTACTTCCGTTTCCAATGTCAATCACGCGCTATGTAGTTTGACTCGACTGGGTTTAGCATCGCTGATAGGAATAGAATCAGTTGCATCGTCTACGCAAGCCTAAGAAAATGTTGGTTCCAATACAACTATCGGCCTTGTCCTCGAATGGAGGTTGTCCGAGGAGACTCTCAGCCATACCTGATACACTGGTTCTCACGAAGTGGGATCTGGAAATTGGAGCTGTCATTCATTAGAGAGCGGACTTTGACGTCATTGGAACTTCTTGACATTAGATCTAAGCCTAAGGATGACAGATATTTGTCAGAACAAGGCGTAACACGACTTATGATACGAGTGTGCAATATCTGCGAGGACGAGATATCTTACCTCAGCAGGAATTACCGAGTACTAGTGTATGCAAAACTCTCTAATCCGTGTGATTGGCCTACACATATTGTGGCAGAGTCCTGTGTGGGTTTTCTGGTACCGTTAGTGGCAGATGAGGTAATGAGCGTTGTCTATCAATCAACCTTTCGTATGGCACGTCTGCGAACACCATGGTTGATTTTAGTGAGGAAGACAGACGCTCTGCCTAATAAGAGGAGAGGTTCGGGAAGTCGCAGTAATACAGCATGTAATCCTTTACAGACTGCCACCAGGAGCAAATATCGAGGGTTCTTCAAAAACGCATCACTAGCTAGTAGTGTAAGCCCTGAGGGTTTCTTTCGTATGCGCGGAACGTGGAGAAAATCTGCATTGGAATGGCACTGGTCGGCTGACACTGTCATCAGTGGAGAAGTAAAGGCCAGTATTTGGGGGCTCACACTACTGTTCCAACATCTATCCATGCATCTGTCGGTGGGATAATCTGTTCTCCATTCTCGCCGATTGCAGGTTCAATATTGAGCGCCCACAACAGTGTCACTATACCAATAAACAACGCTTGTTCGGCGAAGTGCATGCCAATGCAAATCCTAGAAGCTTGTCAGCTTGAAGGGCATAGTACCGTCACAACGTTTGCGTACCGTCGCCCAAAACCGAAACTAGTATGGCCCATCTGTGGTGCGCCTGGAGGGGTAACCAATATCTTACCCGAGCCGTCGAGGAATCGCTCAGGTCTGTACACATCGAAGTCAGGGAAGATAGAAGGATCCCTATCAACATAGGAGTTAGCATGGAATGACGCGCCAACGGTCATCATGGTTTTACCTGTTCATGGCCCTTTCGAGTCGGAAAATGTAGGATGTTTAACGCCGCAAGTCAAAGCATTCGTCTACGACACTCACCATATATTGCCAAAGAGGACTGCGCCTTTCGTAGAAAATTTAGCATAGGTTCTGACTAGCTCAAGCGTTGACTTACCTTTCGGGATAAAGTACCCGTTATACCAGTTATCCTACATTGATGTTCTGAGTTAAATATGTTTCCTGATCAATTATGTGAAACCGACCTCAGTCGCTAAATGTGGCAAGCCTGGACGATGGTATGGTCAGAATTCATAGCCGGATGGAAATATATCGACATGCCTAAAGGGGAAGCGGGACGCCATCGCAGAGTCTCTCGGACCATTGCACAAATATAAGGGAGGTTGTCTGCGTCCTCAGAAGTGGGGATCCTCTCCCGTCCGACAACCGCATCAAGCTCAACCTGGGCTTTACGCATTACGTCCGGGTAATTGAGCATCGCAAGCACAAAGTATGCGATCGTGGTAGCGGTCTACACGTCTGTCAAGCAATGATCATCGAGGCGGATGGCTACTCACCGTTTCTGCCCCGGCAGCACTAAGCATGTCAACCACGTGTGTCAAACGAGCTGCGAAGAATCAATTATGGAGAGACTCACACCATGACCGCTGAGGTCCACGCCGTTTCCTTTCTCGTAAATCCATGCCGGTGTTCTGTCTGAAGCAGTTCAGAGGCATAACACACCGGTGCCTCGCCTGTAGTCTGGACAAGGGACCTCGGTCGAATCAGCGGTGTCATCTCATGTTACTGGACTGCAGACGCACCATCTTGTCAGCAATGTCAGCATTAAACGCTTCAAAGGCCGTTGATATCCGTTCATGCCATGCCATGCCTTTCCGCTTCCATCCTGCCATCCAGGCCGGAAGGTGCTTCATTATCGGAAAGATATCCACAAAGTAAGCTCCGGGTATTGAGGCATTGGCGGTGCCTTTGGCAAGTTCATACACAGGTTCGACGTGAGGCGAACTCGCCGGAAGAGGAGCCCATCCGTATACAGCACTGAATATACCCGAAGCAGTGAACCTGAGGACGTACGGGTTAGGTTCATAAACCGAACATGTTCGGTCGACGAAAACGTACACTTGAATATGATGCTCCCACTCGGCTGGATTCTCGATGAGACGCAACATCGCCAAGACAGCAGCCTCTGTCTGTGCTGATCTAAATTTTTCCACGCCTTTCGGCCCAAACGTATCGTGACTAGCACGACGCCATCTACGCCATCTAGATGGATAGACGTAAACAACACGTAGCGAGCAAGACCTTCCTATCTTACCTCTCCATATCTGTTTCTAGGGGCATGAAGGTACCCCCGCAAAGAACTTCGACCGTCATGACTTGATAAGGTCTGCTGTTGTATATATTTGAACAACGATCTATCCATTTTGCGTGGTGATTAATTGCATGTAGCTTGCATAAAGAAGAAAATACTATACCCAACAAGTCTCCAGCAACCTCGAAGTTGTTCAGGATAATTGTCTCCCTCCCCAGGAGATTCAGGGAGTAGATAGGCCCTACTCAGAAGATTAGTCACACCCAACCATGATGCCAGAAACATGCAACCACACCATATTTCCGGCTCCAATCAGTGTAGGGAATAAATTGCGAGCGAAGAGGAACCTGTAGCAAATTGCCCAACAAAGGCAGACGAGGCGGCCCGGGGAGTGCACGTCGCCTACGAAGGTACCAGTACACAATCCAAGTCACAGCGCCGATGGTAATAACCGTACCAGGACGAGAAGGTGTGCCTCGAATTACCTCTGAGATTACGTGGACTGTTCTGTTATACGCGTCCACCATGACTTCATAGGCCAGACTACACAGTGACATGCCAATAGGGCAGGCGAGGTCAATGGGACGAACACTCACCACTCGCAGACAGCGGCCACTATAAACAATGGGAATGCGTCGGCGTTCCGAAGTCGATGATCCTTACCGCTGAAAGCATCGGCGGGGTTGAAAATAAAAAGTGGCAGAATGATGCTTCTGACTTGGCCATTCAATGTGAAAGATCGGCTACCGCCTGCGAAGGAGACCTCGAGCTTCAAGCCTTATCGAGGCGTGCACTCACGTAGTGCATGGCACAATGTGACCTAGGTCCTGGACACTGAAACTGTTGTCCAACAGAAGCCTGTTCCGGCACCTCAGATACGCGTTGCTCATCTGACATGAGACATTTACATACCTGAGCTTCGATGTATCCAGCGTTCATCTGTCTTTACATCACCTCGATGTTTTCTTGTATCGTGTAATTGACGTACGTACTCAAAGAAAGGCGACCAACGCCACATCATATCCGTCTATCACCTCGTGGGAAGAGGACGAGTGATATTTACGTGCATGCAATGCACTGATAGTGGGAGAGGTCAGTGAATGTGATTTATTCAAGAGAGTCATCGTAACACCCATGACCTTGCAAGCTATTCATATCTAGCGTCTGGATGGCTGACATAGCTGTGTAAACGTTGGCTCAGGCACGTGGACGAAGGTACCAGCATATCTTCGTTGATGACTTAGCGGCATGAGCGGTACGCATACAAAATGGCGTGGAAAAAGGCAATGCAGAGGACGTGTGAATAAGGACAATCTCCGAGTATGTGAGAGGGACGGAGACCCCGGCGGGCGAATGGTAAACTCGAGCGCGAACAGAAACAGTTTAGATGAAACCGATCTGAGACAATTCCATCAGTACCTCGGGTTTATATAGAGCGCGAACACAAATACCTTGTTTGCGACGTCAAGGGCATCGTGGTCCGCTGTGAGACGGACGTACGCCTTCTTCTTTCCGTCAGGTCTATAAAAGTATCGTTGGTACCCATATGGCCAATTATAATATGCTAACGTACCGGATGAGGGTGTTGACCTTCGCGGCCTGGACATCGTACAACTTCTTAACAGCATCCTTGATCTGACGCTTGTTCGATTTGATGTCAACAATGAAAACCAAGGTGTTGTGCTCCTCAATCTTCTTCATCGCAGACTCCGTGTTCAGTGGTCTATATTGAAAAACGCATCTATGAGTGAATGTGATTACCCATAAGCTATGCGCAACGTACGAGACAATCGTCCTGAACTGATCCAAACGGGGTGCATGAGGAATGGATTTGCGGGGGTACTTGGGTTCACGAGCGAGGCGAAGGGTCTTGGGGCGGTGGAAGGAGACAGAGGTGCGTGTTTTGCGCTTGGAGGTGGAGTTGGTGCCCGCAAGAGCAGCCTTTTTCGCGGCCTTAGCCTTGGCATCCTTGCCGCCTATAACAACTTGAGAACACAGCGAAGCAACCAAAAACAATGAACGAACCCTTGGGTGCTGCCGTCTTGGCCTTCGTCGACTTTGCTGTGGCCATTTTGTCTGAAGAGGAAACTTGTTAGCCTTGGAATACAGTGGTTGGACTATAACGCCTCGGAGGGGAAGGTGTAGGTCGAGCAGAGTGATTCGCCTGCCACAGTCATGATAGTACAGGTGCCGCAGGGAAGAGTAGCCTGAGACGTTGGTCGCATTTCGGGGACGGCTCGTCGGGGTGGTCTCCTACTGCCTCGTCCAAACCGTGCCGCCATCATCCAACCTCATCTCATCCAATCCAGCACTTTCCGACCCTCCAAATGCGTCCAACGGGTACACAGCGACATATCATAGCCTCCTCAGACGTTATAGCGACAGAGTTGAGCTCACCTTGAGGGATGCCGGCCTTGAGGAGAGGGATTTGCTGGACGTTGACGACCTCGCGGCTTTGCCGGATTGCTGGATAATGAGCGCTTACTGCTTCCAGCTTAAGCGTCTATCACTTCCTGCCTGAATTGGAAAACGTCGGGATTTAGACGCACAGTGCCTGTGTTGGCTGAAGGGCGCGACTCATCATCTCCTTACCTCAATGTGATTCTGCATACAACGTATAGTATTCTAATTCAAGACTAAATTACTCTTGAAAGCCCGACGTGGACTCATCGCTGCGGTTAAAGTGGTAAGCTTTCCTTCGCCTTTATTACTTAAGACATGGCTTCAATTGAGTGTAATGCAACCCACAGCAGTGATGAGCACGTCTTTAGCTCTGACCTTTGGATCGAATGGCGGGGATTCCGTGACGAGAAACCTTTCTGAAGCGACGCCCACCGACATCATACAGAAACAGATCTCAATCAGCGTACCGGAAGGCGAAGAGGAACAGAGGGGGAGCTTGTTTGTCGGATGTGAGGATGGGAGTCTGTTTCTTCTGCACTCAAGAATATCACCCAATTCCCCTCGTGAAACAAGACAGCCTGTAACGGCAACCTCTCCTCTTTCTCCTTTGCTATCCAGTCGGACCAAACCACGCAGAGCCTCATCTCCGCGCTCACGTTCACCCACATCTCCCAGATCCACATACTCGCCATTCCATGTCACCAAGCCCCGAGTTGTCTCCTCCGTATCTGCCGCTCAAGTCGAAGCTCCCAAGAACTTTGTAGACTTTGACGATGAACAGGAGAAGATGAAGAATATGCTGAAGAGGAAGGGCGTCAAGGATAAGACCGTCGTGGATTCCCTCATGCCAGGAGTCGAGAAAGCATTCACTCCAGATAAATGTGATGCAGAGCATACCAAGGGGACAGATTCCGCGCATATAGCGTCTACCCCGTTATCACCAGCTTCCTCTACCCATTCACTTTCACGACCGTCATCTACCTCGAACATACCCAGTCTCGTTCTTCCAAGTGACCATGAAGCAACATGGCATCTAGCATGTCATACCATACCCAATGAGCGTGCACGCCTCTCCTCTGTGACGTCTCTGAAACCGCTCGCACGTCATCCTTTCGTTCTGAGTCTTCACGAATCTGGGTAAGTCGCCTCTCCGAGATGGCAGATTTTAGCTAATCTGTATATGCTAGAGAAGTCGGCGTGTATTCCCTTCTAGATGGATCATGTCAAGTATCTGAATCTAGCGAAGGCGGATCGTTTCCAGTGCCAGCTGGTGCTAAACCACACTCCAAGCTGCCTCTCATTTGGCACTGGCATACGCTTCATGCAGTAACTCACGCAGAGGTACGTAATCCATGTTCTCCAACTCGTGAATATACACCCTTACATCTTCATGTATAGTCATTTCTCGTAGTAGTCTGTGCCACGTCTGAAGCAACGACGTCCACAATGCACCCTTCGGACTCTGAGAGTAACAACGTAGAGGATGCTCGCCTTGTCGCTTTCGAACTTCAGATCGAGCGTGCAGGCGACCCAGATGCCGTGGTCTTGACCAAGATAGGCGATTGGATCTTTGAGGGACCAGTACACGGCATAGCTCTTCACGGAAGTATCGAAGGTCAGTGAGTCGCTGGCTGTCTATATCTATCATACTAATGCACTCGCTGTAGGCCAAATCCATTTCCTGCACCTCGATGTGAATAGGCACTTGATCAAGCAGCGGGTTTTACTTCCAAAGAGGTCATCAGGCACGGACAGCCCCCTTCCTATGACGGGCTCGTCAACCAATCTACCGCTACCCAACCCCTTCAAGGCGCTCAGAGGACTGAAATCTGCAGAGAATCTGGCAGGTATAGACGACGACCCGGTCACTGAAATCAATCTCGTCGATACTATTGATCTCGGGCTGTTGCCGCTGGATAAACCAATCACAGGAATTCGGTTCGACTCACCACATTACCTTGCGTCAGGGCTTGCGTGGTCCGAGCAACAGTTATTGGTATGTACAATATGCTGCTTGTTCACACCGTACTGATTTCCGGCCAGCTCTTCGACATCAGTGGTCTTGCTGTGCAGGTACTGGCGGTCATACCTCTAGCAGGAATAAAAGATGTTGTCAGGCATGAACATAATCTGGTAACCGTGTGCACTAAGGTGAGATATCCTCTTCATGCTACCGTGGGCTGGTAATAAACGAACCCAGGATAGCATCGAACTCCGAAAACTGGACGTGCTTGGAGCGCAAGGTGGCGAACCGACTCCGTCCTCCGTTGTCCAGTAGGTTTTCCACGATGGATGTACCCTCGCCTTGTTGACGATTTGCAGATCTTCTCTCGTGCATTCATACTCACTATCAGATGTTGACCTAGCCGTCATTCTTGGACCCGGTGACTGCATAATTACGCGTATGAAGAACGGCAGAAGAAGACTGGAGTCCATAGCATTGAATTCCTCATCCCAGAGTGGATCAATAAAGCACGGCCTTTGGAAAGCAAGCGCCGCAGATATCGAAGCAGCGCAGAAAGAGTCGACAACTCGTGTTTCTGTCCTCCTTTCTATCGAGTTGAATTACCTGATACTCGGGTATGGTACGTATCTGCCTAGCTGGTCCTTGACTCGGGCTGACAAAATCATTGGTGATAGCGGATGGCTTTCTGGAGCGAACCACTTTGACAGCACTAGTTCAGCGGAAACTACGAGGCCCATTAGGGAGAATGTCCAATGCACCACTTGCAGGCACTGTTACTACGATTGCTACCGCACAGCTGAACAGAACTAGTGAACGTCGGATAATAGCGGGTGCTGACGATGGCTCGATTGCCATCTACTCTTATGAGTGTGTGGAACTTAGTCAGAGATAATGGATGATTGCTGATGATTTACCCAGATCTATGCATATGCTCGCTCGATGGACAGTCTTCATTGAACCACTGAAGCAAGTCATACAAGTACCATCTGGCCGACTACAAGGCTGTCTACTGTGTATATCCCGAGATGGGTCTATCGCTCTCATCGCACTCGACGGTTGTGAATTGTATGTTCTTTCCCTGCAACCCCAGCACTATCAGCATGAGCAACCTGACTTATGTCTTTCCAGCATTTATTTAGTGCCCGCTTCCGTAGCTCCTCTGTTGAAGGTTTGCTTGGGAGAAGACAATCTTCTACTGGCCTACTCAGATCAACGCGCACGGCTATGGGATATCAAAACGCGGGAATTTTGGAGATCCATGAGCACTGATAAAGTAGGAGAAATGCTGAAGCAGGGTGGATGGACGGAATGGTATGTTTTTAACGTGCAAATTTCCATAATATTCCTCATATATTGTGTCAGGGTCGTCGGGGAGAGTGAGAAAACAGGAGTTGGTATTTCCTCAATAACCAACGCCTCTCATTTGTCAGACGCAGGTGAGTTTATTACTCGATCATAGAGAAGGCTCCGTTAACCAGAGAACAACAGGATCGACCTTGATCCTTGATATAGACGATGTACTGAGTTCCTTGAGCGTTGGAGTACTGAACGGCACTCTTACAACTGGCCAGAAGGAAAGCAAAACCGATCTCGAAGCGAAACGTCTGTTCCTCCGCGCTTTGATATCGCCGCTCCTTACCACTGGCCTAAATTCGGATATCGATCGCATATGTCTCGAGAAATTGGGAGCCCATAAGGCATTGTTCGGGTTACATAGGTCTGTCATTGGGATAGCCTTGCTTTACGTCGGCTAATGTTTCGTATCGTGGCTAGGTCTGGCGCAACGTCCATTTATACTTGTGAGGGTCCTCGCGAGCCCTGGAGCCTTTCTCCCGACGTTTCCTCTTTGAGAGCAATCTCCATCATCTCTCTCTTGCACGCGCTTTTACTCTACGACGGTTGGTCCTTTCGTATCTATCACTTTCATACATTAAACGGCCTCTCTTTAGACAAGCCTGATAGCATACAAACCATATCCACGTTCTACAACGTGTCAATTGGGCAAATAGTAGGCAAAGCGTATCAAGCAGCCAGTCTCGTTGCTCTAGCACGTATATGGCTGCGTGCAAGATGTATGTCGTTGTGATGATGAACCTTTCGCACACGCTGACAGCTCTGCAGCATCGGACCTACGTACGGCTTCTCGCCAGCTGTTCGAAGTTGGGGTAGCTAGACTTCCCGACGACCAGGTTAACAACCTGGTAGAGGGCTGGCATATGCATCGTACGTCTAAATTATCTTTACATGACAAACTCTCATCTTGTTGTAGTGCCATGCTCCCAGAGCGAGGCGAAGAGAGACTCCACTACGAGTGCATTGGCTTTATTCATTTGCGGCACTGTGGCAGTAGACAAGTATTCGCTACTACCATCACCGTAAGTTCTTTACGTTTTAATGTACTGCACACTTCTAACAAATGGGCTGCAGCGTGCTCACGGATATCGCAAAATCAATCTCACTCTACCTGCACGACGAGCATTCTCCCCACAGAGCTTTGGGCATCGATTTGTGCTCTCGGGGTTTCGCGGTTTGGCAACAACATGTGGACGCAGTAGAGATCCTCCGCTCGCTATTCGCACTTGCTACGTCCTCCAGAAAAGACACAGGCTTCAGTATCGGCCAGCAAGCGCGGACCGCAGTTCTACAGATAGCCTCTGGGAACTCGCCTCTTTTCATGACAACCGTCTCGATGGATATTCTTCAACCTAAGAGTGTCCAACATAGGAAGTCGGTGATGCAGCTGGTCATTTTCCTCATACACAAGGTATGCTTGTAAAATGGCTCTCGCTGATAGTTGTGCTCAATTTATTCATGCAGAGACCGCTCGTGTTGTACAGCAATCTGCCACGGCTGGTTGAAGCTGTAGTCAAATCTCTTGACCCCAACTCCAATGCCAACCGTGACGCTGTACTTGACTCTGCAACGGAGATTCTTGGCCATCTTGTCGAAACGTGAGTCTCATTGCCTTGAAGCAATCAACGTCATTAATCACGCTACCCCGTATAGGTATCCCTCTGTAGATTTCCATGGACCCTCACAAAGACTAGCGATTGGTACCAGCGAAGGTGCCGTCGTCATGTATGATCTGAAGACGGCCACGCGGTTGTACGTCCTCGAAGGCCATACAAAGCGAACAACCGCTTGCGCGTTCTCGCCTGACGGCCGCCGGCTAGTTACATTGTCGCTTGAAGAGCATCTTGTGTTGGTCTGGAAGGTCGGTTCCAGCTTCACCAGCTTCTTCCTCCCCGGCGCACCCCCTCGCCAAGGCCATGGCGGATCAGACCCGTACAAAACATATGATTTCCATATTGGCGACGAAGGTTGGTTCATGATTCATTCTGAAGGATATTGGTGATGCAATTTTGACCATTACGTTTCAGGTGATATGACACTCGCGGCTACATTAGAACTGGTGAAGTTCGAGTGGCCCTCGGATCGTAGTGTGAAGATACGCATTCGCGGCGCCACTCTTACGTTCAGTGTGTAATAGGGACGTATTCAAGAAGGGTAGGGGCAACTAGAATGCTGGCTTCTCGCCTAGATTCTTCAAGACACTATTAAGTAACCTTCGCGCCCTGAACATGTCCACGTCGTCAAGCGCTGTGCCCGGCCCTGGCTCTTCGCCGTCGTCATTTTCTCCTTCAACTAGACCCCCTCCTATCAAACCCTCGTCCGCCACCCAGAATTCTCCCGTTCCCAGCGTGAGCACGCATGTCCTTCCTTGCCCAGCTGCTATAAGACTTTCAAGCAATGTATATTTCTCTCGATTTTCTTGCACTTTCTCGATCAAAGCGTCGTTACGAGCTTCGGCGTTCGCGGTGCCCATTGTCTGACCGGTGTTGTATCCAGTAAGAGGAGTCAACTTATAAGTGGGTGGATTGACGGTATAGTCGATCTTGATAACGACGTCGTGGTAGGTTAGATTGGGATGCTCTTTTTTGGTGAGACCGCGCAGATGAGGAAGATGTTTTATAGCATCTCGCAGCGTGAGATCGTGGAAAAATTTGGCATCTTTCTTCGATATAGCTTCCGATTTTCCTTCTGTCATTTTCGATATATCTTAGCGTGGGATGACAGAAAAGGCTGTGGAAGCGCACCTAAACGTTCTTGTTGCTTCATCTTGCACATTGTCTTGTGGTCCCCCTCCTTCCACGCAGCCGCCTGGCATTCCTGCGAACAATGTTCTAGTCAGTTGGCTGTCACCGGAGTCATAACGAATCCCACACCTTTGAACAATAATACGTGTGCAGGCACGCAGAGCAAGCCCGCATGTTTTCCTTCGTTCCCACTCTCTGGCACTAAGTAGTAGGCTAGGTTTCAGCGGAATATTCGAAAACGAAAAACGGGCAGACTCACTTTGACATTATCACAGGTCAAGCGTGTGTCCTTGAGCACCTCGGCTTTCCAGGTCACCACGAGACGCTCCTCCGCCAATGTTCGAAAGTCGAGCCACGTCTTCTTGGCAATACTCCCCGCTATCCTCTTCCAGTGCGGATCGCGGTCGATCTTCTTCATGGAATGGTCGATCGACTCTAGCACTGAGCGATACACCAGATATCGCGGCAGTATAGTATTGAAGATCGACAGGATCATGTCCAGGTCCTCTTTATGGATCATACCGAACTTAGGGCTGCAGTCGCAGAAAGCCTGCAAGAGACCCGCACCAATGGCTTGGTTAACCCACGTAAAACCATCTGTAGTTTCGAGGCAGTTATACAAATATATGAAGCTGGAAACCATAGCGTCGACGAGGGTGAGATCGTTGCTGGAGTTCATTGCGTTGCCTAGCTTGACTAATACGGATGTGACTACCCATATGGCGTTAGTGCTGAGGAGTGCGTTGCGGAAGGGATGTTTGGAGTAGCGGGAAATGCGGTTGATGAGCTCGAGATGTATAGTAAGATGTGCTCCATTGAGATGAGGAGACACCAGAGCTTTCCTTATGTTGCCTATCGCGAGTTTCGCTACGAGCGATGCCTTTTTCCCTGCGGCTTTATGTACCCGTTGCAGGCTGTCAAAGGTAGCGTCCTCCAGAAGGGAATACATGAGACATGTCCCCATAGGCGAATTCGTTTGTGAGACGGTGCTGGTGTCTTCTTCTTCGATCCATAGTCTGGTAGCAATCTCCAAGGTTTGAGGGGTGTCAACCATCACATGACGAAGGGGGCCATGACATGACAGAGTATACCAGGCGGCAGAGAGCATGTAGATCGTGTTCTTCCTCCTGAGATCAGTCTTATCCAGAGGTTCGATGCGGGTCTTGAATAAGTAAACGCTCCACGCGTGGATATCCGACCAAGCGTCAAGTAAAGGAGCCGTGAGGGGTTGATTTGCTCGGACAGATGGGTCCGCTTTGCTTATACCGACCAGGCTCTGAAATGCTCTGTTCGCGGGTGCGCCGAACACTACCTCGAGCCCGCCGCTGGCAGGGGCTTGATTCTTCTTGAGGTGCAACAAAAACGTATCGAGAGCCTCTACAGGGCGTATGACTCTCGTAGTCTCAGGCCAAAAGTTACTCAAACCAACCAGGTCGGGCAGAGAGCCGCGCCTTGCCGCTGCGAGAACCTACACGATAAGGATTCCGTCAATAATCTGTCTTATAGCTGATCAAATTTTTCAAAAGCGGTAGCATACAGCCTTTGGTTTGTTCAGCAGATCATTCTGAATTCTCATAAGCTTCTCCCTCTCCATGATGTTGCTGAGTGTGCCACTTCAGGTGGCGAAAACGACGCCGGACGGAGAAAGCGTGGAAATTTTGAGCTCAGTAAAAGGAGTGCGACAACTTTGTGGCGTGTGACGGATTGCCCTATTTGGCCAATAAACGCCCTACCCCTGGACACCATCACCACTCACAAATCAGCGGCGGAAAGGCCCGTTTGGCATTCATTCGGTTACACTAGTGGCGTTCGATTACAGAAGCATTCTAAAAGTCCCGGAATGCTCGGGTTGCAGTCCAGTCAGTCGTGTTTTGCTCTTGATTATTACTTTGCTTCCCCCCAGGATTCCTACAAGTCAGTCCTCCACGTACTAGTAGCTCGTCATCGGCACTGGTCATCTATCGGGCTGTTCAGGCGCAGGAACGCCTCCGATTCTGTATCTTTTCTCCATGCAATACGCTTGACGTTGCTTCCACAAGTGCTCCTCACCCTTCCGGAATCCGAATAGGAGGCTGTATATTAGGGATCAACGATACTCTCTGCGAGGCATATACTCCCGGATCCTCAAATGGTCGACTGGAACAGTCCAGAGATTCTCAGGCTAAGCCTGCTGCTGTTTAGGCAGACCGCAGTATTCGTCCTCGGCAGCTATATGTATGTCATTCCGCCCGCCTTCACGATACAAGAGACTCAGGTGGCGGTGCGTGGCTGTCTAGATGGTACATTGCTCTTACCTTCAAAGACGTCGAACTCCGTCTTATATTGGGACGAATGACATTCCGCGTAGCGCATGTGAGTTATATTCTACTCTATTGTAAAATTCGATGATACTTACTGTCATTGGTGCTAGATCCCGTACTTTTTAGCTCGATATATGAACGCTTGCGAGCTGCTCACCATGTGAGATGCATACTCATGAGGTCACAAAGCCATATCTTAACTACCGTCTCTCTAACAGCGTACTGTCGTCATACATACCCCGGACGGTGCATAGTTGCGGTCCTGTAGGCAAGTTACACATACTATCTCCTGGAGAAGCATACCAACTCACCCATATGTGCTGTTGTAGCGTTGCCAATCATAATCACCGCTGTGCGTGCATAGCACGGACCACTAGAGCCCTTACCTTGATAGATCAATCTAAATGATGCATGCGCAGGTTTCTGGAAACGTCGCTCTAGCAGCCTCAAGCACTAACATAGCGTTTAGAGTGTACGCATACCTCACTCGTTCTTCCTCCCACGCTCACACTTCCATCTACAGCATCGTACTTTGGAAGCATCACAAATGGGTTTCTCAACTCCTAGCGGTAATTTGCGTCGTCGATATCAGCCTTGCCGTTCTCTGTGAGTGTCTGGGATCCCAACTTTACCTTATCTATGCAGGGATTCGCATGTCTAATATGATGACAGTGGGCGCATTCTCCGTAGACTCTCTTTGGGACGACGAGCATCAATTCTGTGTCATCTCAGCTGGAAGGACTCAACGTGGACTACTCTCGCTTTATTGCTTCAGTCCGTTTTCTCCCTCTAAATTGACGTGATGCTTACCATTCTAACGCTTCTGTATTCGACGATCGTAGCCGTCGTATGGCACATAGTCATCTTGATCCTCACCTTCATCGGCATCAGGCGCTCGGATGTTCTGGCACAATCTTCTCCATTACTATCGATGCTGTACCAGCAGAGCCTGGGATATGCGGTGCTCATGTGTGTTACATGTATACCTATGGCTGTGAGTCCATTACTATCACCCGTTTGGATGCATAGTTGATAAACCCCCTCACGAGCGCCGTTCGCTGACTTTCCATCTGTCTCCCATAACCCTTTGATCAAATAAACAGATCATCGTCTACCTTAATTTGAACAGTATTGTGAATGTTCTACCCGCTCTAGTAGGCACAACAATCGCGTACGTGCTACCCCATTCCTTTGCATACACTTACTTACGATACTTCACAGAGTGATGACATCTTCATCAGCCGTAACTTCCCTTTTCCGCCTCAATGATTCCTCTCCTAATTCCTCTACATCTACGATACCTCAACCGCGTCGTGTTCCTCGTCGCCAACAACGTGGTCGCCGCCACCGCACCGATAATGAACTAGCCAACCCGGACGATGCAGAAAAAGCGGACAGTATAACATCCCCTACAGCACGCCCTCAACGAGGTAGACAATTGGGACTGTCTGACTTCCTGAGTGACTCGGATTCGGATATTGAGTACGAGTATGGCTCTGACGAAGACGAGGAAGACGATGACGTAGAAGCGGGCGCACTGACGACGCACATCAACATCGGGTACGTTCTACTACCCCTTGGGGAATCTACTACCCCTCGTCAAACTTCGTTCAAGTCAACGAATCTTTCTATCTGTATGCTAGACTAACAAGTTTTTACTCGCATTATGCAGCTCAACTTCAGAGTTCCGGAACTCAGACGATATCGTGACTCAAGACGTTCAAGACGTTCACCAACAGCCGCATACACATATTCCGTCGGTCGAAGGTGTTTGGGGTCAAAGTCATAATCCCGCATGAGCGTCGCTGGGGCAAGTACATCTAGCCCATCTTTAGGAGGCAGGAGCAGGCCGCAGCGAAGCTCGGCTATATTTGATAGTTATATTGCATATGCTAGCTAGCACATACCAGACTACCGATTGATCATTTTTACGCTCAACTATACTAATTACTATTTCTCTAAGCCTTCGCGAGCCGACTGATGACATTCTTACGACGATGCTAGGACTCACGAATGACGTCGCAACCTCCAAGTCATTTATTCAGCAACACTTGCTATAACACTCATACCGACATTACCTAAACCCCCATCGGACACAATTTATAACATTGGCCGACGATACCGATCCCTGCTATCCGGACGGTCATCGGTTATGCATCGGTAACCTTGGCCTCAAGGACGGCTTGTACGCTGGGGAAGCGCGGTGATAGTTGTGCCGGAAATGGTGGAGCACGGCTAACATGCACAACAGCAGTGACAGCATTGAGCTAAGACAGTTCAATTCGGGGAGAAAACACACTTACACCACAAGGCCCGAGTCAATCCACTCATTAGTTAGAGGTAATATCGCCTTTCCTCCCTCGTCTATTGAAGGCGCGATATTGAATGCCCATAGTAGAGTTACTACTCCCATGAACAGTGCTTGCTCCGCGAAATGCATCCCTACACAAATCCTGCAGTCATATGAGATATCTTACACGTTTTGGATTGTTGATGAACTGGCAACACACCGTCTTCCAAAGCCGAAGCTCGTATGGCCCATTTGGTGTGTATCTGGGGGAGTAATTTCGATCTTTCCCGTCGCATCAAGGAATCGCTCGGGGCGATAGACATCGAAATCGGGGTATATAGACGGGTCCCTGACACAAACGGAATCAACTTCCCTGGTATGGAACGAACACGATGAACAACCACACACCGATTCATAGCCCTAGTGGTTGCGGTCTCTGGTTTTAGTGCGCGTGTCGGAAAGTCCACACTTTGATCTCACCAGATATTACCGATGAGAATACTGCCTGCACAAATCCTTTATTACAACGCCTGGTACGTTGCAAGTAATAACGCGTACCTTTCGGAATGAAGTGTCCCTCGTACCAATTGTCCTTATCAAGGTTGAAAATGAGTTTGCAGTCATTAGTGAACCGATGGTAGCCATTTTACTCACTTCAGTGGCTCTATGTGGGACACCTGAAAGGAACACGTTCACGGAGGTGTACAATCAAGAAACAACAACACAAACCTAAAGGTGCTATCGGACGCCAGCGTAGAGTCTCCTTGATCAGTGCTCGAATGTAGGGCAAGTTCTCCCTGTCCTCGAAAGCAGGAGTACGCTCACGGCCCACTACTGCATCCAACTCGGCTTGGGCTTTGCGCATCACCTCAGGGTAATGCAGCATGGCAAGGACGAAGTTCGTCAGAACAGTGGCGCTCTAAACGGACGCACTTTTGGTTTTGAAGCAAGAGATGTTTCAATATAGGCTGAACTCACTGTGTCAGTCCCCCCTGCTCTACACAAGCAGTGTCAGCTGTGGATACTCATGACAAGTTGCAACATGCGGGATAACATACATCATAATCGAGGAAAGCCATGCCGATTCCTTCTTGGAGAATCCATGGCGCTTCTCCGTTTCGACCAGCTCGGCCGCGAAGCTGGCGTGTAGGTCACCCGCCGCCTGATATTTCGCGGTAAGTCAGACGCGAATATGTGAAAGGTATGGGAGATACCGACTATCTTTCTTTCTGCACTAGCATTGAATTCTTCAAAGACTTTAGACTGCTCTTCATGCCATGCTAATCCCTCACGCTTCCACCGCGCCATCCACGCAGGAATCCACTTCATAATCGGAAAGAAATCGACAAGAAATGCTCCTGGCGCCGCAGAGGAAGTAATGCGTGTGACAAAGTCCTGCATCAACTTGGCGTAAGTTGTTTCCTCGTCGAGTGCCGGCCATCCATAAACGGAACTGTAGATTGACGAGGCCGCATATCTGTGTATAAAGTAAATCAATATTCACCACCCCTTGCACGTTAACAGGGAACATACATCTCCAGGTTATGCTCCCATCGCTCGGGTCGTGCAATGGTTCGAAGCATTGCTAAAGCAGCCGCTTCGACTTGTATTGGCTGAAACTTCTCCACAGCTCTGGCACTGAAGCCTTCGTGTGCTGCACGTCGGAATCTACGCCATCTGGACACGTATGGTTGAGAGCTTGAAAGACAACCCACAACAGAGAACAACGCACACAGTGATATCTCCAGCCAGTGGCATGAAAAGGCCACCACTTAGAATCTCGCCAGCCATAACCAGGCGAGGTCGACTGTTGTATATGTTTGAACACCGATCTACCGGTGATGAGGGATTATCATCCTTGGACACGTCGAGGTGGTAGAAAGACTCACCAAACAGATCTGCGGCTGCTTTGAATGTATTAAGCACCACTACGTGGCGACCAGGGAAATCAAGAGAAAAGATTGGGCCTACACAAGCTCAGCGGGATCTCTATATTTGGGTTTGCCACAGGACACGTACCATATTGCTCGCTCCATTCGGTGAACTTAATGAACTGTAGCTCCTGTGGGACTTGAAGTACGTTGCCCAGCAGCGGGAGACGAGGGGGACCTGGAGCCGTGTGTCGCCGACGAAGGGATGAGACTACAACCCAGCTCACGATACCGACTAGTAGTGCTACGCCAGGTTTCGATTTCATTTCCGAGGTCAATACTGAAGCCCATTCTGAGATGTTCTCGCCGACAATCGAGTCGATGTTTAATAGAGGACCATACGACATGGCGACCGGAGGACTCGAGAGAAGGGGAGGGAGAGTCGTCCAAAGTTATTACCAGACGTGATAAGACATGATAGTATATTTAAGTCAGTATCTCCCCAACCTTTGTCTTACGCGAGGCCGTGGAAAACATACCACTTTACGCGAGTAACGACTGCAGTGCTTCGCGCATCACAACGAGCTGATTTTTCCGTCTAATTCGTATTGAATCGGATTCAGATCTTCTGTACGGCGCACCTCCGCCGGCATCGACCCTACTTGTGTGGTGAATAACACAAGAACGGGCTGAAAATTCGAGTTCAGCGATACGGAGATTAACATATACTAAAGTGCATCGTACCCATCCAAGTTGCCATGCATTGCAACCGTAGCTATAGTGTATCCGGGCCGTTGCCATAACATACCAGTTTCGTCCGTCATGCGTGTCTGAGAAGTAAGAACAAGTTGGCGTACGCAAGTGAAGCGGCCTAGCATTGAATATTGTGGTTCCAACCTATTGAGGGGCCATTAGTCCCCTCGGAAATTGCCCTACACGCCGTGGTAAACCAGCACGTAAATGGATTGAATGAGAGTGTGCCAGTGAGTACTAGATAGAAGATGGCATGGGTGAATCCGGACTTACAAGATAAGTACTCAGATTGATGTCATGGTAGTAGCATGGAGTAGTCTCAGTCCTGAGGCCTGAGGCCTGATGCCTGATGTGGAACCGATAAGTATCTGAAGCTCACGTGTTGCAGAAATACTTAGTGGCAGGTAGAATTCCGGTAGAGATCGAAAAAAACAGTCTCCAATGATTGTTGGTCAAAATCAGCTCTGCTGGGCCGGCGAGAGTGGTGGTGAGGCCAGTGGGGCGGGCGTCAACTTCTGGGCAGCGCCGAACTCCGACGCTCATAATCACTGTCACAAATTTTGCAACTATCCTGACTAGAACATAATATTCCATAGCAGGCTCTGTTGCATGAGTTGAATCGTGAACAGGTTACGAACGACTAGCACTAGTACATTTACTGTATCTGATTGACATCGTACAGTATTCTCAATTTCGCAAATATTCTAGACAACTTGCAAGTACAAGGCTGTCAAGTCTTCTGTTTCGCACGTAAGCAGGTAATAACAGCACATACCTATACTCGCCTTTACGAGCGATGTTAAGTATTTGCTATCCTTGCCTCTAGGATTGCCAGGGCATACGGGTCGCGGGGAACAAAGCGACAGTCGAAGTGCGCGGGATGTCTGGTAAACAGACCTGAGATCATAGATTTGATAGTCAATACTATGACACTTACGCAGTGATTCCATCATAGTCCCATTCACTCGCAGTAGGGATAACCACCTCGCCACTTTCATCCGTGCACGGCAGAATGTCAACTGCCCATAACATCGTAGCCATCACAATGAACAAGCCCTGGTTCGCAAAATGCATTCCAACACAACTCCTGAGAAACGTATAAGACTGGTGAATTTTGAATCAAAGAAGCTGTTAGACGTAGACAGACCTTCGTCCAAAGCCATAAGTAACGTGGCCCGTATTGTGAGTATGAGCCGGGACGATCTCGTGTTGACCGGTTTCATCGAGGAATCTCTCTGGACGATAGTTCTCGAAATCAGGGTATAGCGCGGGATCCCTATAATTGTTCTGCAGGTTAGACGTTATCACGACAGGCATTATATCTTCAACATCCACACCTATTCATACTCCTGAACCGGGGAAACATGTTAAATCAGTAAATTACGTGAGAGGACTGGCTGTGATGATTATACCAGATATTCGGAACAATTATTGTGTCTGAGAGATGTCAGTTAGATATAGTTACTGGAGTAAGGAAAAAGGTATGCTCACCTTTTGGAATGAAGTATCCTTCGTAGTAGTCGTCCTAGACATACGTTCTTCGTGAATATGAGCTCTTTCCAGATGAGAGAGCGGTCTCACCTCAATCGAAGCATGTGCGATTCCTGAATCATATTCATTTAGCTACATGCCTTATAAAAGGTTTTGGAATGTGTTTACCAAGTGGAGCAACTGGTCTCCAACGCAGGGTTTCTTTCACCATGGCACCAAGGTACGGCAACTTGGGCACATCTTCGAAGGTTGGAGCCCGATCTCTACCAACCACAGCATCAAGCTCAGACTGAGCCTTGCGCATGACTTCCGGGTAATGAAGCATGGCAAGCAGAAAGTTTTCGGTCGCCACAGCAGTCTACACGTAACGTAGTCACAGGGGGACAGAACCACAGACTTGCACATGAAACGTACTGTATCTGCTCCGATGCCGCTATGAATAGAAGCAGGAATTCATGGCGTGTAAGTCAACTAGTATGCCAGTAGTTGTGGTAAGGTACATACAGCATGCTTCCGGCGAGCCATGATGTCCTCTCGTTCGAAAGGTTGTGTTTGTCTTCCGTGTGTTGTAAATCGGAGACGAATCCATGCTGGCCGATTTCCTCATTCTAAATTGTTGACGATGTTAGATAACCTGAGTTCTGCCATATCCTCACATACTCACAGCTCCTTCTGAACCACTAGCACTCAACCCTTTGAAAAACCGGCCCTCCTTTTCATGCCACTCTAGAGCCTCCTGTTTCCACCTCGCCAACCTTGCGGGAACATGTTTCAAGAGCGGAAACATCTCATACCAGCGGAAAGTAGGCGCTGTGTATTCCATGATGTGATCGATATGTGTCTTCGCCCTTCTGATGAGTGTTGAATCTGTTTCGATGAAGCGTCCATACACGGAAGTGAACATGGCTGTAATTGCAAATCTAGAAGTAACGTCAGATATGTTCATTCAATCATGGCTTCAAAACAAACATTTCCAGATTCTGTTTCACTTGATATGGCTTTGACACCATGAGTGCCGTAACTTGCGCGGCGCTTCTCATCTGAAATGGCTCGTACTTCTGAATAGCCTTGGCATTGAAGCCGCGTTCAGTGGCACGACGCATTCTACGCCATCTGTGGATAGTCAGAGTAGCGAATTAGTGGACGAGCAAAGTATCGAGTCAGCAAATATTGCGCTTACAAGTCACCGTGCTGTACAAAGCCAATGTACTTCTGTTGAGCGAGCAACTCATTCACCATCACATTGCGAGGGCGGCCACTATAGATGTGAGAGCGGCGTTCTAGGTATAAAAGAGGAGAATGAGTAAGTTACACGTGCAAGTGCGTGAGTACGCCAACCTAACAGATCAATCGCGCTCTTGTGATCATTGACTACTAAGAGTCGGTTGCCGAGAAGATTAAGTGAGTAGAAGGACCCTGTTACGATACACTCAGTGATAAGTATACACATATATGCAAGGCACGTACCATATTTCTTAGCCCATTCGGTATATTGGAGGAAATAAGCGTTGTCGGGTACCTGGAGTGTATTCCCCAGAAATGGAAGACCAGAAGGTCCAGGAACACGAGGCTTCCTGTACCGATCGACTGCTAGGTATAAGAGATAGGTGGAGACAGCAATAAGAATTATAGCAGAAACCGTGGATCGGTTTTCAGCAACGTGGGGTGAGACAGCACGTGTGTCAGGTGGGGGGAATGGTCCTGGCTCTCGCTGTGTGAACGCGATGATCGGGTATATATGGTCCAAATACCCTTGCAACATGCTTGGCTGGATTTACACGGTGAAAGACAATGGTTGTTTGAGGACCAAGCTGTTCGGTGAGAGAAGATACTTCACCTTTTATCCACCCTGCCCTCCTTCAAATACAGTTATGAACGCAGTGTTGCAAGCGCGACCATTGCATGGTGCGATTAAGGACGCTTGTGGATATATAGCCGCTACCCCGTATACGTTTGAAAGAGATTGTGAATAAGGTTGCATACTATTGCATCATGTAGTAGCAACTATCCTGTGCGGGGACATGACTGAACCTACTCCTGTTTGCAATAGTCAACTGTGTCATTCGGTGCGCGATAGCTATACGCATACAGGTAATACATACCTTCATACATCCTGCACACTGGACTTCTACAACTGGCCATACCAACTGTATGGATTCAGAGAATGAAATGCCATGGCGGTTGAGCGCGATTTGCAATAGCGAAACCTGGTGGGTGGGTGAATTAGAGGCATTTCATTACTACGTCGATAGCTCTATAACCTACTGGTATTCGACTTCATGCACGCATTGACCATGACTGCCGTTTTTGTCAGTGCGAGTAATGAAGCAGTCAAGTGACGGCTGGCGCCTGTCTCTGGCGCTCAAGTAAGTTAAACGGTGTACTCCCAAAAAGGAAGGTAAGGTAATGCGCCAAGGCCACTCATTGTCTGACGTCCGTACAACCATCACAAACAAACTTCATATCATAAGAATATGCTTTATAAGGTATAAAAAATCTAATATTGCTCCCCGAAAGCTGGGATCTACCAATAGTACAATCACGATGCCGACACCACAAAACCTGTCGATGATAGCGAAGACAGCGGCTAGATGGGAACACTGAGATTGGACACAACAGTCCAATATATTCTCAATTCATTTCACTACAAGGAAGCAATGTGGGCCTCCAGAATTGCTTGTGCCTCTGGGAAGCGGGGCTTGATCCGGCAGTTGAAAGGAGCAGGGCCACTATGAAAGATGTCTGAGAGGCATATTGTCTGAGATACACCGATATCACTTACACAACAACTCCAGCATCGACACAATCGTTTGCATCAGGGAGTACAACGTTACCGTCTTTGTCGACAGGAGGCTGAATATCCGCCGCCCAAAGGATAGTAGCGATGACGATGAATAGAGCATGGTTGGCGAAGTGGAGGCCAACACAGGAGCTATAACACGATGGTTTGAAATGAGAAAACCTAAGCTACATTCGTAGTTGGACTGAACACGTACCGGCGTCCGAAACCGTATGTGACATGTCCCATTTGATGAGTGTCCGGAGGAGCGATCTCGTTCTTGCCCGTCTCGTCAAGGAATCGGTCAGGTCTGTATGCTTCGAAATCCGGGAAGATCGTAGGATCTCTGGAGTGATTGTCTCAAATCAGTAAATTGTATACAACTCGGAAGAAAGTAGCCTTACCTGTTCATGGCCCTGTTCACATTGAAGAATATCTCCCGTTAAATTAGAACATTTATTCACGATCAGGTGAACGTACCAGATGTTGCCGATCACCGTAGTTCCTTTCGGGATGAAGTAACCTTCATACCAATCATCCTATAAATCCATATAGGTCAACCTCTGACCCTAGGTTCCAGCTAGCAATAGTTCGTACCTCAGTAGCTTGTCTTGGCACGGCTGCAGCAAAAACTCTATCAGCGCATGTCATCTTTATCTGGTTTGTTAGTACATACCCAATGGGCCCACAGGCCTCCATCGCAGAGTTTCCCTGACAATAGCACGGATGTACGGAAGGTTATCCTTGTCTTCAAAGGTAGGTACGCGCTCGCGGCCCACAACAGCGTCAATTTCAGCCTGGGCTCTGCGGAGAACATCCGGATAAAGAGTCATGGCAAGGATAAAGTTAAAAACTGTGGTAGACGTCTATGGAGAGCCTCCTGTCAGAACGAAGAACGACACATCACTCATTTCAATCACTTACGGTTTCAGCGCCAGCAGAACTGGAAAGAACAGAGAATAGCGTAAATGTTAATGTTGTATAGGAGAAGATACGGCGAATTGACGTACACCATGATGGCAGCAAGCCAGGCGGCTTGCTTCTTCGATAGGCCGTGTCGTTCCTCCGTCTCAATAAGCTCAGTCACGAAACTGTGCTGCGCCTCGCCCGCGTGCTGTAACGAAAGCTTCTTAGCATAAAAGCAATATGCATCTGAGCTAAACATACCAGCTTCTCCGCGACACCAGCATTGAAACCCTCGAACATCTCGGTTTCCGCCTTATGCCACGCCAAGCCATCGCGCTTCCACTTCGCGAGCCAACTAGGGAAGTACTTCATGAATGGGAAGAAATCGACAAGGAACGCCCCAGGAACGACAGCACTGGCGATACGCGCAGTGTGGGCGTGCAAACGTTTGATAATGGGACCTTCTGTACTGAAGGTCGGCCAACCGTACACCGAGCTCAGAATCGCGGATGCCGTGTATCTAATCGACGCAATTCAGTTGTTTGAATGGAGGAGCGGAAATGATAAAGCATACCGCTTGAGATTGTCTTCCCAGCTATCTGGCTGCGCAAGTATGCGTGATACAGCGTGAGCGGCTGCCTCAGCCTGAATAGGCAGATACTTCTCCACTGCTCTGGGATTGAAGCTTTCATGAGATGCACGGCGCATCTTTCGCCATCTAAGCAAAGCCACTTAGACAGGAATGATGACCAACTTCTTGAAGTAACTTACACGTCGGTGTATCTTGCGAAAACCATGAAGATACCACCTGTGAGGATCTCTCCAGCCATGACCAACCGCGGGCGATCGCTGTATATGTTTGAACGACGATCTAGAGAACGCTGTTAGCTTAAAGCTTAAAGAGGTGCTATATGAGACACATACCAAACAGATCGCCCGCGGCTTTGTGTGTATTGAGAACTACGACCTGCTGTCCCAGAAGGTCGAGCGAGAATATAGGACCTAGCAGAGCAACAATAAGTTGTATACACTCGAAGCATGACACCTCTACTCACCGTATTGTTTGCTCCACTCCGTGAACTGAATCCAAGGCATTTGTGTCGGTACCTGCAGCACATTCCCCAGTATCGGTAATCTGGGAGGACCAGGAGGAGAGTGTCGCTTGCGTAGAGAGGAGAACACAGTCCATGTCGCAACACCAATGAGGACAACAACCGACGAGGTGAGTCGTATGTCCGAAGTCACGGTAGATGCGAGCTCTGCAATGTTCTCAGGTACGTACGCTGAAGCGTTCGTTCCCAGCTGTACGACCGCTGCAGAGACTTGGTCGAGTATGTTCTGTGATATTGAGGACGCCATCCTTGTGGTCGAGCGCAAACACGAGGGCTCTTCTCAAATGAACGGTCGTATGAGAGAGAGGGAGAGGGCGGGGACTTGCAGTTCTGGGCGATCTGCCTACACTATTCAGCGGTCTTGATGACAGGTGGTCCGACTGTCTCTCGCTCTGATTCGGCCTAATGACAAGTGCATAGTTTGATAAAATACTGCAAGGCGCACACTGCTCAATGTAGGATCTGAAATTGCAAGGGGATGGTATCGTACCGAGGAAGGGACAGATTTGATGGGTACGTATAGGCAGAGGGTCGGGACACCGCCATGGACTGTTCTCCAAGACGGCAGCGGCAGTTGGGCCTATCAGTCGTACGATTCAATAACACTGATTCTTGTTGAGACAATCACAACCGCGAACTTTACCTCGGTCCCACCGACTATCTGAGCGGCAAAAGGTTGCTAGCAGTAGCCTCGTTGCGTGCTGCGTGCGATCTTGGGCGTGGAACCAAAACATATTTGGACCCAGAGCACGGATTTGGATAACTTGCGATGATGTTGGATGCAACTTACCGTGGTACACTACCGACGCCATCGGACGTGGTGGTTAGTGTTGCAGCTTTGAGATTACTTAGCGTTTTGCGCGGCAAACGGCGACTCTGCTAGATTTGGTACTGAGGCGCTTTGTGGCGGTACTAGCTGAGAGTCACCAGCTGTATTTTACTTGCCTTTACTTAATCTTCAGCCTGAGTGTGTTCAATTAGCTTGCGTCATTGCAACTGTCTTTGAGCAGTGTTCCCTGACTGCTATAGCCTATAGTCGTACTCGGATATGATGTGGAACGATGGCCTGCCTTCATCAATCGCAACCCTTACAGACCCTTACATTCAAGTTAATCCGGCGAGCAGGCCACATATTGCGAAATCGAGAACCAATCCATTGCTCCAAATACATACGACACAGCATGTCAAATAAAGATTCCAAAGCAACCCATCATCTCCGAGCATCAATGAAGAACACCGGCCCTGTACAAATAGTCTATTCAGTCGAGAAGATCTACTCATCCCCGCCATGACCTAGGCACTACCAATAAGTAGCTAACCACCGCCATCAAATAATACGCATAAAGCGCTTATTTGATCTTGCATGCATCACGGATAATAAGTTAGTACAATCCGGATAGCGGTGCCACTTGCGTAGACAATTGACAGTTTATGCCTCGTGCACTGCGCGGATGAGGTCGACGGTCGACTCGTGTCGTGGTTTGATGATGGTCTTGAAAGGCTTAGGGTGCCTACAGACGAAGGACAAAGCACATCAGCACTAAACTAACAACAATAAATCGCGAAAAGGAAAGAACGACACGTACCTGACACTGAACTCCTCGTACTCGAGGTCAACAGGGAGCGGGTTGCCCTCGTTGTCGAGCTCAGGGGTGATCTTGAACGCGTAGAAGATGGACGCGATTACGATCCACATCGTGTTCTCCGCGATGTCCTTGCCCGGGCAGATTCTATCAGAAAGAAAGACAAGACGTCAGTCAGTTAGCAGGAGAGAATGGAGGAGAGAGAGGAGAGCGACGTACCTCCGACCAAAGCCGAATGCGATATCCCTAGGGTCTTGCTGAGGCGTGCGCCCCTCGCCCTCGAGGAACCGATCCGGGTTGAAGCGTGCTGGCTCGGGGTAAACACGTTCATCGTGCAGCATAGCACTAAATCACCACCATCACAATGTCAATTTCGACCCAACATATCATCCATGGAATAGAGAGCACGCACTATTGGTTAGCAAGGATAGTAGTATCCTTGGGAATCAGGTAGCCCTTGTAGACATCATCTTGTGAGGTCCTGTGCGGGACACCGACGGGAGTCGAGGCGCCCCATCGCAGAGCCTCGGTAATCACACAGTTGAGGTAAGGTAGACGAGGACGATCCGTGAAGTCGGGGAGTCTGTCCTTGCCTACGGTGAGGTCGAACTCGGCTTGGATGCGAGCTTGGATGAGCGGGTTGGCGACGATGAGTGTGAATGCTGTGAAGATCGCCGACATGGTCTGTTTATTATGTTCATCAGACTGTGGAGATGTATGTTGAGGAAAGAGGAAGACTTACAGTGTCCATACCACCGGAGTAAACGAGAGCAGCAGTTCCGATGACACCCTCATCGTCCTGGCCCTTTGTCTGCTCAAGCAGCTTCGTAACGTAACAGGGAGCAGCAGTTCCCGCAGCCATCCTCTTCTTAACACCCTCAAACGGAATCCTCAAGAACGCCTGCAAGTTCTCTCTCGTACCAGGCGGCAGCTTCTTAATAGTCCCAAGACCAGGCACCCAGTCGGGCACAAAGCGCAGCCAGGGTACAAAGTCGACGATGTGCGCGCCGACGGCACCGGCAGCTTCGATAGTGGCCACGCCCTTGTCGGCGATGGCGATGAACTCGTCGTCTTTGGATTTGACTTTGTGGCCGTAGGTGATCATCATCGTGATACCCGCAGCAGCACTACAGATCACACATAAACCTGATGAGTATTGGGACTCGTAAGTTGAGTGTGAAGATAGCGTACCGACGAATGGCACCTCTGTAATCGGCGGGGTCGTCGAGGAGGTCGTTCAGCATTTGGTGGGCCTCGCGTACTTGGACGGGGTAGTAATCGGGCAGACGGGCCTTGGCGAAGTAGGACGCCATGTACTTGCGCTGGCGCTTGGACTTTTCGCTGTAGTCCATGCTCGTCAAAGAGAATTTCTACATTTACGATCGAATTAGCATCTCTTCCACGTTCAGCTTGCTTTCGAAAAGTCGTACCCATCCGATGCTATGAAAAGAGAGAAGGATTTGAGGTTAGAATGGAGAATGAAAGGAATGAGAAAGAAGAGAGAAGACTTACACCTCGTTAGCCATGGCGAATTGCGGTCTATACGAGTACAGACCGCTTCGCTTGTCCAACAAGTCGAACGCAATATCCGCCGAGTTCACAATGAGCATCGGCTTGCCCAACGTATGCAAGAATATCATATCGCCTACAACCACACCGTCAGCTCCATCCTTACCCACACTCCCATACACTATCGAAGCGAAACAGCACATACCATACTGGTGCCCCCACTCCTGGAACACCTTCCACGCAGCCTCCCTCGGCACATCAAGCACATTCCCAATCAAAGGAAGCGGCTTCGGACCAGGGGGCAACGCCTGGGACTTCTTGGATCTGGAGCTGGAGTAGGCGTAGACGACGGGGAGGGCGCACAGTGCTACTGCGAGCGGGGCTGGGATTTGCGGGATGTAGGAGGTGAGGGTTTCGGTTGTGCTCATCTTCGGTTGAGTCCACTGGGAAGGGAAGATGATGGATGGAAGAGGGAAGAGAGAAGAGGGAAGGGGAAGAGGAGGTGATGGGAAGTCAAAATGGGACACCTATACCAACGAGAACCGCTTGAACTTGTCTTGTCCCTATCCCTCGGCTGGAGAAATGGAATGAGACGAGCGCATCCATGGTTGCGCGACTAATAATTGATAATTGTCGGGCTGATGATAGCGAATCGAGCGATGGTGGTTTACTCCGTGTTTGCGGGTCGGGCTGATCCTGAGTCCTGCATCCTGATGGACGCTTTGACGAGGGATGCAGGGACGAGGTGCACAGTCAAATCAAATCAAATACGCCTTGAAATGCAGATGAGAGGGAGCGTGTGTTGATAGCCCTTCGAAGCGTTTGTTTTGGGAAGTCGTTTCGGGCAAACTTTGTCATTGGTCGTGTACGCTGTGTAGTAAGCCAGCGGCACCAAGGCCCGAAGAGTGCGTATGCTTGAAAAGGTGGTTATGCTTTGACTGGAAAGTGCAGTAGACGCACGACTTGAGGGATGAGTGGTACGATACCACTTTGCCTTCTAAAAGAAACTTCGTGATTATGATAGGAGACCATCTCCTGGAGGCTTGACTTCTGTGGTGACTTATTCGTCATCTTGACAGCTCTCCAATCGCACAGGCACAGCTATAGATTCTGTAAGTGAATGAGTGACTGAATCATCGGGATTTGTGTCAGCCCATTCGTTTGCGAATTTGCGACTGTACGTACGGACACGGACAGAAAGAAGTTGTCAATCATGATACTGTAGGCTCTCGCCCCACTGTACAGTGCCCTGCGCTAAGAACCGACCTCCCTCGGGGAGCTTGAAAATACGAGTTTCGGCCTGATCCTTTGAGATTTGGAAGGAAAGTGGGCAAGCTGAGCGTAAATCTGCATTCTTCGTTTTTTGGGCGCTTAGTCCAAATTTCAGGATCCGCTTTTCACTCAAGCGCCGGCTACTTATGGGCTAAACACGCAGGAATACTTCATAAATGTCTTCCCGTGCGACACGAAAGCCTAGGTATCATTATTGTCAACGCTATGAAATAATTGTCGTTGTATTCTGCGTAGGGAAGTCCTACAGACGCCGAATAGACGCCGAATAGACGCCTTCAATAAATCGTGGGAAATACGAGATATATTCGAAAGTCCAAATTTTGGCCTTGTCAAAATTTCAAACGTAATTTGGGGGGAAAGTAATGAGATAGATATACACTACTATGTGTCTTCTGTACGTTTTACATGTTTCCCAGGTTCTCCCTGACATTGCGGAGTGTGAGATACAAAAGTGAGAAACGGGGCGCCAAGAGGTCGGTTTTGAGCGCGGGGCACTGTAGCAAATGGAGAAATCCTTTTGGTTATCCTGGGATTTGTTCGAATCCAAACAGGGTGCTGCTCATTGCATCGCCCCGACGCCAACCATGCAACATATCTTCAGCCGAAGATACGCGCCCCTTGACAGCCCTGCTACAAAATCTCCATTAGTCGCATGCTGTACAACACCGATCGTGGTGCGGTTACATACAGTCGTGTTTTGCGCGGGTCCCATCGTCAAACGGATGTTTGGCGCCCTTGAGCTTCAGGGATTGTTGGTCAATTGCAAAGTAAAACGAGCAGATGCTGACGGTGATATGATTCGAGACTCGGAAGCTGAAGGAGTGGAGGGTCTAGAGACTGTAAAGTCAGAAGGAAGTGTCAGAAGGAGTTGTTAAGAGGCCGTTGAGATTCGTTCGTCGGGCGAGTTGGTGTATGAGATGGCTTGATTCTCTTTGCTTACTGCGTTCCTCGTTGAAGCCAAAGCCTCTGCTTGCAAACCAGACTAGGTCTATGGATCACGACGCACTTCTATCATGCGTCGTAGCCCATAAACCTGCTCTGCATGCATAACTCGAGAGGTGATCATCTGTCTCAATAGCGTATCAGTCATATCTTACAGAACAGCTGCTACATTCGACTTACATTTATTTTTCTTATACCACAGCAGTACAACAAGCCCGCCGCCTTCAACGTCGCACTGCACATCGAACAAGACCTCGCCGTCACCGCGAGCGACAATGTCGAGCTCAGCCTGCCCTCACGCCTATCTCCTCGGCACCACGGCCCGCGGAGGGTAATTACCTCATCCCCCGCCGTCTGCCCTCATAGATTGCGCAACCAACAGCCCCTGGAGGTCGCCAGTTTCTCACAGCTCACTAAGCATCACAGCGAGGAGCCTTCTTTAGTCGACAATGGCCCCATACCATCCAGCACATCCAGCGAGTACACCCTGCTCCCCACCTCCGACAAACCCGTCCCCGAGTCTTCAAAGAGTCGCACAACTTTCTACAAAACTGTCCTCTTTCGAGTCCTCGCTGTCGTCGCACTCATGGTTATCGCCGTACAAGGCCTGCGCACGTTCACCCGCTCGTCGCTTGGGTTCCTCCACAGCGGCGTGCGGGGATGTGGAGGGATGAGGAACGTCTCGTTGAAGGCTCTCCCCACTCATTATGTGTTGCCTAGTGGTGACAAGATCCCCAGCGTCGCTCTCGGTATGCTTATCTGACGCGATGATTATAACAATGGTGAACTGACTCGACGCGGAATGTTAAGGTGTGTGGAAGGCTGGCAAAGGCGAAGTCGGTACGGCGGTCAAACACGCGTTGAAGAGCGGGTACAGACATATCGACGGTGCTTACATCTACGGGAACGAAGCAGAGGTTGGACAGGCTATCAAGGAGAGCGGTGTGTCCAGGAAGGACTTGTGGATCACTTCCAAGGTGAATTGGTTGTCTTCACGCGTAAATCCGAATGAGTGTGTATACTTACGCCTCGCGTGTATAGCTTTGGAACGAATTCCACGCCCCCGAAGACGTCGAACCCGCCCTGGACGAGTCCCTCCAAAAGCTCGGCACAGACTACCTTGACCTCTATCTCATTCACTGGTACGTACTCCGAATATCATCGAAAGGTATGAATCTAATCATGTTCATGGATTCATTTAGGCCCATCGCGTTGAAGAAAGGCACCCGCGAACTAGACCACGACCTCACCGAGAACGTCTACCCAACCTGGCAAGCACTCGAGAAACTCGTCGACAAAGGCAAAGTCAGAAACATCGGCATCAGCAAGTGCGTCTTTCCTCCCTTCCCCCTCTCCCCTCCCTTCCTCCCTTCCCTCCTCCATCCCCTTCTCCCCACATCCCCCCTTATATTAACCCCCTTTGACCTTTGCAGCTTCAACATAGCCCGGCACAAAAACCTAACCTCCAACCCCCTCAAGCACACCCCCGCCATCAACCAAGTCGAGCTCTCCTACTGGAACCCCCAGCCCGAGCTCCTCTCCTACGCCAAGTCGCACAACCTGCTGCTTGAGGCGTATAGCCCGCTGGGTGGCGACGGACAGGTGGGGGAGTCGTTGAAGGTTCCTGAGGTTGTCAGTATTGCGAGGGAGGTGGGGATTAGTCCGGCGCAGGTGATTTTGTCGTGGTTGGCGCAGAGGGGGGTGAGTAGTACGTTTTATTTGTACTGGACGGTACTCATTTGTTACAATGTGTTTAGACTGTGATTTTGCCGAAGAGCGTCACACCCTCGCGTATCGAGGAAAACCTGCAAAGTACGTCCCCTCTCTCTTCCTCCCCTCTTCCCTCATTCTCCTCTCCCCTCTCCCTCACCTCTCCCATATAACTCATCACTTTCACCGTAGTATACGAACTCCCGCAAGACCTCTTCGACAAGCTCGAAAAGGCCGCGGCGTCGCACCCGCCGAAGAGGACTGTCAACCCTAGTAAGGCACTTGGGTTGGGGTATGATTTGTTTGATGAGGGGTGGCCTTTTGAGAAGTAAGTGTGGTATGTGGTGTGTGGTATGTAGGGAAGAGGAGAGAAGAATGTATGAAATGGAGTGTATAAGGTCGAGTGTTATTGGTACGAAATGTAGTGAGATCTGAGTATAATTCCATAGTGAGTTGCTACAGTGTAAATGAGCGTACACGCATTTGTGGATATGTTAGCGATCTGAAGCTCTACTCGATACCCTGGCCAGTTGTGGTCTTTCGTTCGGGTTCCTTGATCACCTCGCTGTGATGTAGGAAGAAGAGCAAATTCCTCCTGACCTCGAAGTCTTCTTACAGTGAAGCAAAATACCTCTTATTCTCTCAAAGGAGTAAGCTCAAATCGACTGTTGAAGGATTGGACGTCTGACAGTGGTACTGCCGGGCGTAACTCACAATCTCGTAGTAGTTTAAGAACACTCGATGTTCGTTGTTCGATGCTAATGTTCGGTATGTACTGGCAGTATAAGTATTGATACTGATATTGATAGTCATGTTGCCTCGTGAGCTTGAGTGAGCTCTTGACAGGATAGTGACAGAACTTACGATTCGACAGCAATCAACGCAGAGGGTTATAGGTTCTCTTAGGCTTACAGTACTGCTGTATGATGAGCCTATGTACCTTAACTGGAGTCCTCGGTCTTATTGGGCTTGTCAAAGTTGTCCGATCGCGGAACATTCATTGGAGTTCAGGCTAAGCTGAGGCGTTTGTCCGTCTATGTCATGATACGAAGAAATGGAAGTACGCATTGGCTACGACGTTCAGCCATAATTCTGGCTGGGCCTCCGAGGAAGTAAGGCTAAGTGAGGTCCGGAATCCTGACAGAAGTGAGGTTAAGTGACAGTGACAGAATTCACGATCTGACGGTAATCATTGGTATGATCACGCACCACGGCGAAGCACGTCTCATTGTACAAGTCTCCATAATACAGTAAGTGGTACCTTGAGTTGTAATGATAGTATGGAGGTGAGCTTGTGTATGTCCCGCCTTCCGGAGGCCGCGGAACGCTCGTAGGCAACGGTACTGCTGGTTGTTGGTCGTTGGTTTATTCATCTGCTAGGATTGAGCTGTACCTACATTGAGGTACAGTCAAACATCACTCACCATAGTACTTTCCATACTGGCCACAACCATCACGGTCACAGTCAACTTCACCCTCGCATCCGGCGCCTGGTCGTATGATCGATATCAAGACCATGGGCGTCTCCCATCCACCACTCCTACTTCTCCGAAACCTTGACTTGACGCATATGCCGTCCTGCCAAAGAGGCGTCTTTGCGTATCTCAATTGCAAGAACCCACCATGGCCTTGATATGCCACTGAGCAATGCCCGAGAATGCGGGTGATCGAATAGCTACAGCCTGAAGCTGCAAGTCGGAGTTGGAGTGCTTGCGGTGGGTGTGGGGAGGGCGAGGCCGACGCAGCAAGGAGTTGACGGTGAGGATGCGCTCATCTTCTTTTTTGTGTTGAGGAACTTGAGGCTGGTATGTCTTGGTTTAGTTCATCTTCACATGGGATTCAGTGGGATTTCTGACCTTCTGTGCCCTAGGTACACTTACTCTACCGAGCCTAGTATCATGCCATAAAGTACCAATCTTCTCCGAATTCGAAGTTCCTGCTTCCTCTCAAGACCTCTGCGTCGCCGCCCGGAAATTGTGAAGTTTACTGCATAATAGTTGCCCGAAGTGATATACACCGACTCCGCTCGCACATACCCAAGAAGCAAAAGAGTAGACAGTGGGCGAGCTCCGACGAATCGGCATCTACCTACGCATGGCCAAAGCTGTCCTCCAAGGTTGTTCGGCAGGCGGCGCCTCTTAACTTTCGAAGACCTGAGCGTCACAAAAGAAGAACCACCGCAGGACAGGTGGCCAGCTCAGACGCGCGTACCTCAGCCAATAGGAAGCCGAGTTTCCTCTTTTGACAGGTTTGTGGGTGGGAATGCCGACGGACCGGTATTGATCATGCTTTGCACTGGAGGAGTGAGATGGGCGAGTCGCCCTGATCAGATATCGACTGTCTGTGTAATTGGAAGTGAGTTGATACTGTAATCGTGCGTTATTCAATGTTGGTTGGGCTTCTTGATGCATGACATTGAAGGTCGTTGCTTCTCACCAGGATCCTACACCGTGACCGTACACGATGGTCCCTACATATAACTCCTCTTTCCCAGCTCTCAACCTCCCAACTCATCCGCCCCATACCACCCATTACCACCTAGCCAACGAACCTAGTCATGTCCCTCTTCACACCACCCCCGCCCCCGCCCACCAAGCTCGGCCGCTACCGCCAGTTTGCACCCCGCGCAGCCATCCATGTCTCCCCTCTCGTCCTCGGAGGCATGTCCATTGGTGACAAGTGGGCCGACTATGGCTTCGGTGCTATGGACAAGTCGAGCAGCTTCAAGCTCCTCGACGCCTACTACGAGGCTGGTGGTAACTTTATTGATACTGCTAACAACTAGTAAGTGGCCCTCACATTCTTCACTACTCCAGCATTCGCAGCCTGCAATCCAAAATGACGTTGCTAATACATATTTGTGTTCGTGTTCGCAGCCAAGACGGCTCCTCCGAGCAAACCATCGGCGAATGGATGCTCGCCCGCAAGAACCGGGACCAAGTGATAATCTCCACCAAATACACCAACACCACCTACCGCGGCGAACCCGGCGTCACGCACCAAGAGAACTACCTCGGGAACAACATCAAGAACATGCGCACGTCCCTCGAGAAGTCGCTCAGGCATCTCAAGACGGACTATGTCGATGTGTTTTATGTGCATTATTGGGATTTGCATTCTAGTGTGGAGGAGGTTATGGATGGGCTGCATTTGTTGGTGCAGAGTGGGAAGGTGCTTTATCTCGTGAGTGTCTTCCCTTCGCGTGTTGTGTTCTTCGCAAAAGATCGGGAATGCTGATAGGATTTGAATGTGTGCAGGGCGTGTCTGACACCCCCGCATGGTGGGTAGTCAAAGCGAACGAATACGCACGCTACAACGGCAAGACGCCCTTCGTCGTCTACCAAGCCGCCTACTCCGTCGTCCAGCGCGACATCGAGCGCGAGATCCTCCCCATGTGCAGGCACGAAGGTGAGCTCTCCTCTCCCCTCCTCCTCCTTCCCTTCCTCCCCTCTCCCCTCCCCCTCCTCTCCCTTTTCCCTCCCTCTCTCCTCTCCTCTCCTCCCTCTCCCCTCTCCCACTTCTCCTCCCCTCTCCCTCT